>PVIR01001186.1:0-133526 GCA_004026965.1 Petromus typicus | reverse complement strand
CCCGTGCTCAGGGACACAGCACACACACGTGCTCACGATGGCACCCCGTGCTCAGGGACACAGCACACACACACCTCACGATGGTACCCCGTGCTCAGGGACACAGCACACACGTGCTCACGATGGCACCCCGTGCTCAGGGACACAGCACACACACCTCACGATGGCACCCCATGCTCTGGGACACAGCACACACATGTGCTCACGATGGCAACCCATGCTCAGGGACACAGCACACACGTGTTCACAACAGCACCTTATGCCTAGGGACACAGCAGGCATACATGTTTGTGATACCTTATGTGCACAAGGACTTTGCTGCCCAAAGGCAGCCATGTGCACCCAGGGTCCTGTAGCAGCCTTGCCTCAGAACCTCCCACTCAGGGACAAGCCCTGCAGCTACTGGCCACATCTGTGGCCCACAGGAGGTGGCCCAATAAATGCCAGCCTGCCAACAGCTGGGAGGCAGAACTTAGAGGAACGGACCTCTGCACAGGCCCGGGGGGAGAGGCTGGGCAGGGAAGGAGCGGCTTCGGGTCAGAGCCAGGCGACAGCCTGCATGTGTGTGTGCTGGGATGTGTCTGTGGTAACCAACTCACCTCTCTTGTCTCTCTTCCCTCCCTGTTGTCGCGTCTTCCATCTGCTTTGCCTAAATAACCGCTGCTTGTGTCTGTGCCCCCGCGGCCCCGGATGCGGACGGGCAGGCTAGGAACCAGTGCCTTCCCGTTGAGCAGCCCACCGTCTTTATGCTTTCCCAGACCTCCAGCGGTCTGAGTTTCTGACCTCAGGTGACCTTCTTCGCCTTCTCGCGCGTGTGGGAGGATGGCGCGGGTGCCCTCAGGACGGCAGCCACCCCAGGGCTTCCCAGTGCCACCCACCACCAGCCACATCGGGTAACACGGTGCCACGCAGCTCGGGAGGGGCAACCGAGCCAGGCTTCTTTAATGATAACCCACTTGCATATCTTTCGTGTAGCAAGGTAGTACATTTTTCAAAGCCAGTCATTAACTGTGACCCAAACTTTTTGGTTTGGCGCCGTCGGAGCTGCTAAGAATAAAGTGTATGCTTCCAGCTCCATCTGCACCCCACGGGCAGTGGAAAGCTCGTCCCTGGGATGCAGCGCCAGGCTCAGGTTGCTCCTGGCCCTGGTCAGATGCAGCAGCTCAGGCCGCACAGCAGCCTCTGTGAGCAGAGTGGCTTCTGAGCCACTGGACACTGCTCCGCAAAACTTTGGAGGAATACACGTCCCAGTGGCCCAAGAAGGGACAGATCTGACCTCAGAGGGATATGCGGTCCTTTCCGCCTGTTTCTGCCTGAAGGAGAAAGTCACAGATGCAGGCATGTATGTGTCATAGACGTGGCTCATGTGTATGCTACCATACATGTGCACAGCCCTGTCTCTGCTGCATACTGACGAGCTATCCCTGTCCCCCATGAGGGGACAGCTCCCTCTCTGGCTTGTGGCCTCTGACCTGGCTACGTGCTGGCTCGAGCTGGCCATCTATTGTTCTTCAACCCCAACTCTTACTCCCGTGACTGAGTGCAGTGAGCCTGAAGAAGCTGTGTGGGCGCCCTCGTGACAGAGGTGCCCAGTCTGCCGAGGAGTGCTGTCCATGCGGACCGGCTGTCCCACTACCCTGCGCAGGCTCCCGGCCCACACATCTCAGTGTCTCCCTCGCCCTTGCAGAGGCGCATGCAGCACAAAGCACCAGCAGACGCCAGGCCGAGCCGCGATGGGCCCCTGCTGAAGGACCTCTTGCCCCAGCCGAGGCGCCGCTAACGCAGCGCTAGGTAACGTGCAGCTGCTGCCCGCTGGGCGTGGCCAGTGTGCTGTGACTTCTGCACTGTTTTTCCTCCAAAGTTTTGCTGTGCTATGCTGGTTTTGGTAACAGGCTCATTGTGAAAAAAGAGCACCCTCTTACATATGGCGTGCTTGCTTTCCCAGGTAAGTGGTATTAATGAAAGGGAGCCGAAGCACACCACACACACACACGCATTAGACGTGTGTGGCCAGTGTCTCCACACGAATGCTCAGCTACCTACCCCTACTGGTGGCCACCACCTCACCTGAAAGGCAGTCAGACAGACTCTGTTCTAAGACCCAGAGGGGTGCTATATTGCATGTACCCTGGACGCGCACAGTCCGTGTCCAGCTAGACCTGTGTCATCCATGGATGGCACCTGCCCTGTGGCTGTCCCTGTGTGTACCAGCTGGACCTTTGGCCCTGTGCTTCCTGTTCATCGTGGAACTTGGGCACCGAAGTCAAGGGCTATATACCTGGATGTGGAGATGCTGCATCTGTGGGCAGCTCCGTGGGGGACCCCATGACCTTCCCTTGGTGACAGAGGGCCATTGAATCCACAGGGGCAGAGCAGGGCAGTGCTGTGTGCTCCGGGAGGCCCTGCCCTGACTTGTTTCTCTCATTTCCTGACAGAACACACAGCATGTGGACAGCAACTCCGAGCTCACCCGCTTGCCTCTGTGGAGCCCAGGTGCTCAGGGTCCCAGGCCCTCGGCTGCCCTGCACGGCCCTCCCCCCGGGAAGGGGCCGTGTGTGTTCTGGAGGAGTGCGGAGTACGCTGTGCTCCTGCCTGCCCGGGCCGCCCGCACCGCTGTCACTGTCCCAGCCTCTTGTCAGGATCTGCCTGCGTGACGGGCGCGTGGAGGGTGCCCAGCGCAGCCCTAGGGCGTGTGTGGGTGTGCCTGCCTGTGCCCAGGGAGGCGAGGGTGGGCCACACTGTGATCATCGCTCCTGGCACCCATGGGCTGTGGTGCAGGACCTCTGCCCCAACCCGCCTTCCATCCTTAGCATCTGCTGTGACTACACAGAAGAGTCCAGCCCTGGCAACAGCCTCCAACACCCTGGCTGTCCCCCATGTGGACTGCCTTGTGGACCAGCGCCAAGGTCACAGCGGCCTGTCATACTTCTTCCTGCAAAACCACCACACCACAGTCTGGAAAGTGGCCGCCGCGGACCTCAACTACGTGTCCACCCCCAACCTGAGCCTCGCTCTGCTCGCACATACAGTGCCCTTTGGGAAGCCTTTGGTCTGCTGAAGAGAGGCTGCCCCTGCGTGCGGGGCCTTGAAGGGGTTCAGGGTCCCTCACACATTACCTGCTGCCCTGTGGAGGGGAACGTGTCCACACGAGCAGAGCTCGCTGCTGGCCCGGCCTCTGCAGGCTCCTGGCGATGTCCATCCCACAACCCCAGGGGGGTGCCGGCTCCCTACCTGCGGTGTCCATTCCCAGGTGCTGGGATGGTCACATGAGGCACTGACAGCTCTGTAGCAGCGGTCACGTCGGCTCTGTCCACCCTGAGAGGTGGTCACCCTGGGGCCCGTCTCAGGCTGATACGGGCCACATCCACACACGGTCTGAAGCTCAGCCACCTCTGCACACCCCCTGAAGCTGCTTCTTAAGGGGCCTTTCCTGTCTCGGGGTCTGTCCAGGTCTTCTCTGGGGGGACAGGCCATCAGAAGACTGCTGTACTGTGATGCTCCTGTAACTTTCACCCTGATCTCCATTTCCAGAAGGGTCTATGTGCCGTAGCCTTAATGGTCCCAGTGTAGGGAAGCTGCAGTTTGATTTTCAGGCCGTAGGCAGGACCCAAGGCCTTGCAGAAGCACCTCAGCAGCAGCCCCAGGAACCAGCGCCGCTCCTGCCGTCCACACCGGGCACGAGTGTGGCACATTCCTGGGCCAGAGATTGCCGGGAGGCTCAGCTCCCGCCGCTGGCTGTGGCCCTGCTCGCCCATCCCCACGCAGCTGTGGGCTGGGTGAGCAGCAAGGTGGCAAGCACAGTGGTCGGTCGAGAGAGCAGTGTGGGCACTGTACCAAAGAGGGGGTCACGTTCGGCTGAGAAGAGACAGGAGCAGGGCGCTGCACATCCGGGCTGCCTTGCGTTCCGCTCCTCCCTCTGCATCGCCGCCTGGCCGCAGCCCACAGTGCCATCTCTGTCCACGTGGGCACCGTGCCTGGCTAGCCTGTGCTGACTTGCAGATGACGGCGTGCGTTTTTACAGCCCTTTTTAGGAACCCAAAATGGGTACAAATGTAAAACCTGTAGGGGACAATTCTCTGTATGTTTAGTTAACAAATTATTTGTAATGTATTTTTTTAGAAATCTTAAAATTACCTTTGCACTGAAGTATTTTCATAGCTGTTTATATCTCTTTTATCTGTTTATTTGCTAACATATCATCTGATTTTTAAAGTATGTTTTTAAAGTTTTCATTTTTTAAGTTTATGAGATTTTGGCCACTTCACGTTTAGATTCCAGGCAGGATTTGGCTGATGGATGTGAATTTCGAGGTTTCGTTTTCTTCTCCGCACCTTCTCTCCTTTGGTGTCCTGAGGCTGACAGTGACACACGGACAGCACAGCAAAAGCACAATGATTTGCTCTGCTCCCTGGAAGCACGCTACTTTCCCTCTTGTGTTCCCTTCCGTCCTCAGCCTTAATTCTGGCCAGTGTCTGGCACTCTGGCCCCACTGCGCTCGAGGAGCAGCGCCCTTCCCCTCCTGACTTCGGCCTCCATGCAAAGGCACCCACTCTCCTCCAGGTGCCCCGTCAGAAGCTGGCAGAATTGTTGAAATGTGTGTGCCTGCTTGTTTGAAAGAAAGGGCGCAAGAGGAAACTCAGAGCAGTGACATCCAGATAGGTTAACGGGACCCTCCTGTGGTCCTTGTTTGCCTTAAACTAACTTTAATGCAAGTGATGTCACCCAGAAGCATTTTCCTAGGTCTCTGGGAGGTAGTGTGCCCTTTGCTGCTGCCCATGTTCATCGTCAGTCAGCTCATGGCTTCCAACACTGGTGGGGGCACAGCTCCGGGTTCATGCCATCCCCTCACTCACACCAGTGTCCTGGCTGTGTGTGTGTGTGTGTGTGTGTGTGTGTGTGTGTGTGTGTGTGCCCTCATTATCTGCTGCCTGTCCACTCACAGCCACCGTGGGTGTGAGGTCATGTGCACATACCCACAAACACACTGTCCCAACCTGCGCACCCCGCCTTCTTCCTGAAGTCCCTGTGTGGAAGCTCTGGCCAGACTGAGATGATCAGGCCCCTGGACTCATACAGGTGCAAGCACACACGTGCACCCTTATCCTGCAAAGATGTGGGTGCACTTGCACAAGGGCTCTGATGACACCACGGATCCTTGACCAAGCACTTCTGGCGCAGGGAGTCCAGTGCCTCGGTGAGAGCACTTCACTCTAGGCCTCCGCAGAGCTGTATGCCAGCCAGGACACAGGCAGACTTCGCCGCCAGTCCTGAGTGCACCCTGGCGGCCTGGACCAGGAGGAGCAGCGGAGGCAGAGCTGGAAGAGAAGACGAGGCTTCGTGGTAACGGATTTGTCAGCCCATGTCCCGCGTGGTCATCAGCCTGGGCTTTGAACACCAAGTTCAGCCGACCACACTGACTGGTGTCGAACTCACACAACCACTTTTACTTTACCATAATATTATTTATTAACACAGTACAGCAGCAGGTCCTTGCATTCTACATTTCCTTTGAAAGTCACCTGTAACTTTAAAAACCAGAAAAAGTATCTGTTGGTGAATGCAATCTTTTTATTTATTTTTTCTTTTAGCTGGAGGTGAACAGGAATGAGAATCATTCATAGCGTGTCTATAAACAAAGCTTTAATGAAGATATGTGAAAGTATTATGACAGTGTGATTCTACTTTTGCAGAAAAAAAAATCTAAGGATCAATTTATATAGCTTTATTTTTTACCTTACCAAGATATACAGAATTTTAATATACATATATCATCTGACTTAAAATTATACTGTGTGTCTACATTACCATTTAAAATATTCATTCATTATGTAATGTAATCAGAGAGACTTCAAAAGTGTATTTCACATGACTGGTAGCTATAGCTTGTGTTTGTCACCATCATAAACATGAGTTTATTTTTAAATTATGAAATAGAGTAGGTGCATTTAACGTAAGTCATTCTCCAACAGCGATGATTCATTAACCTGCTTTAAGACATTAAATTGTGAATTAAACCAAATCAAACATTTCTGTAAAATTTATTTTGTATGCTCCTTTTTTTACCTTTTATTTCTATAGATACAGGACAACTTGGTGACCTTAATGACACTAGACCTCTCTGTAGATTAAGCAGAACACCTGCGTCTGCTTAATAAAGACGCAGAACCCGACTGTGTTTCTTTGTGAATGCATAAGCTCACCTGAGGTTCACCTGTTTTCTGCTGAGTAGAGAGCCACTCTGTGGGGCTGGAGAGGGTCTGGGGTCGAGACCCAAGCTCACTGGCTGTGCAGAGCAGCAGCCTCTGCCCCAGCCTCTGTTGAGCAGTTTATTCCTGGCCCCACTCCTCAGTTCCTGCAGACCCTGAACCCCATGCCCAGATATGTACAGCTCCTACCGCACCCTCGTGGCCACTGCCATCCAGTGGTGTGGCATCCTGAACGCTCCCAGGCCTGCCTAGGTGACCCCTGCTGTCACCTCAGAGCAGGTCCTAGAGCAGCGGCTCGACCTCTGTTAAGTATGGCCTTGGAGACAGGGCTTTCCCGCCAGCAGTCATGCGGTCAGCACTGCCTTTCTCTGTACAGCTCCGTGCTCTGGAGACCTTGGTCGGTGAGTGCAAGCCCCATGTGTCTCCTGGGAGCAGCTCTGTCTCAGCCACCCCACCAGGCTGTCACTCCCCACATCCTGTGGCTGCTCTTCTATGGGCAGGGGTCCCAGGACACACGAGGTCAGCCCGGCAGGAGCTCAGCATCCTCCCAGGTCAGCAGCCAGCATGTCCCTGAGCTCTGGTCCCACTGTGACCCACACATACCAAGGAGTCAGGCACAACTGTCCCCATCTTTACCCCTCTGGAAGAAGGTTGGGGATGGCTGGGGTGGGAAAGGAGGGCGGGCTCACAGGAGCCACGGAGCAGAGGCCCTGACCCTCATCTCTAAGCCAACACCACTGGTCTCTGGCAACAGCAGAAATAGTGGGGGAGCCCAGTATGGGGGCTGGTGCCAGCCTCCTGCTCACCCAGCAGGCACCTTGAGACGGCAGCAGAGCTGCCTCCCCATAGACTTGTCCTGCCATGGCCTGAGATCTTTTTTAACTCAAAACTACAGGTGAAAGCCAGGCATGTTGGTACACGTGTGTAATTCCAGCAGTCTAGGAGGCTGAGACAGAATCATATTTGCAAACCCAACCCTGGGAACTAGGGACGTGGTGAGATCCTTTCTCAAATAAAGATGGAGAGGGGAGGTTGCTGTGGATGCAGTTCAGGTCTAAGGCCCTGGGTTCAACCCCCATGCTGCCAAAAAAAAAAAAAAAAAAGTACAGAGAAGGCACTGGCTTAGGGAGTATTAGCATGTGAGCCAATGGCCCAGCTGGACCTGCTTCAGAGCAGTGCCAGGCCGCAGGAGTGCCCTGTGGGCTAGGGGAACACAGGCTGCCCAGGTCCCCCACCAGGGTCTCACCTGCTCTGCCCAGCTCTACAGACTGCTCAGCCTCAGCTTCCCCGGAACATGGCCCCAGAGCTAGCCAACAGCAGCTGCATCACAGTCCTGGAGTCCTGGGGATTCCTGCTTCTGGCCCAGGGCCTCGGAAGCCACTGTGCTCAGTGAGGCAGGGCCAGGCAGGGGCTGCAGGGTACCCCCCATGTCCTCAGCACCCTGCACACTGGGGAATGTGATGGCAGGGTTTTCCACTGTGGGTCGGTGCCAAAGGGTGCAGTGAGGCCAAGTCCCTCTGCCCACCCCGCAGGGACCTTGTGGCGCTCAGCCCCTGCTGCCTCTAGCCAGACTTCAGGCTGAGCACCCAGCACAGGGACCATGGGAAGCCCTCGCAAAGGCCTTGTCACTCCCACCAGAGGGCCACCTGCCACACAGGGATGGGTCTTTCCCACCCACCCGCCGCCTGACCCTGCCACAGCTCAGCATTCACGTCCTGTGCTCACCTCTGCCTCCTGCAACTGTGAGACACCCAGGTGCTATACCGGCTGCATGGGGAAGGCACCCAGGTCCCCCAGAGCTACCTCCTGTCTGCCCAGCTGTGATATGCCCAACAGCCACGCTCCATGAGTGTGTCACATGCCGGCTGCTCCATGCCAGGTGCTGCTCCTGCATCACGGAGGGGTGCAGGGAACATCCCTTGTGTTTGTGGCCTGCAAGGTGTGAGGGGAAGGTGCATCCTGTCGGTGAGGACGGCGGGGACCGAGCCTGAGTTGGGGTCTCCTGCCCCTTCTCCCGTGGGCACTCACACACCTCGGAGCCCGGAGACAAACTCGCACAACACCGAAGCCCACCTTCCTCAGGACGGCTTGAAGGAGCCTGTGCCTTTTAGTTACCTTTCTCCTCCCTAAGACAAAATACCCACACCCTAAGTTAGAGGAAGAAAAGTGCATTTGGTTTACTTGGCTCTCCGCAGCGCGCAGAGACTTTAGCCCTGCTGGCTCCAGCAGGGCAGCGCGGCAGAGGGGCTGCAGAGAAGCGCCGGTCATGGCAGGAGCCCATGGGCCCTTTTTCTGTCCCTCAGACTCAACCTTCCCTGGACCCGCACCACACTCCCTGCTAGAAGCATGCCAAACCAATCATAGGACTGCTCCAGCAACCCCAACCCAGTCCCGGCACCTCACACCCCAGATCCAGCCACCTCTGAAAGTGCCTCTCTGAGTCTGAGGCTTTGGGGAACAGCCAGACACACACCATTACTCCTACGACTCCTGTCTCCAAGTTCTCTGGTTGAATGGTGCCCAGTAGGAAGTCACCACAGGAACCTGAAGCATCAACCCCACAGCCAGCAGCCATGTGATGGCCAGTCAGCACTAGCTAGAAGACACAGACATCAGATGATGTGGCATATACCTATAATCCAGCACTCTGGGAAGCTGAGGCAGGAGGATCTCACATTCAAGCCAGGCCAGGTAACTCAGTAACTTAGCAAGACCCTGCATATTATTAAAAGGGCTGAGGATGAACTGTAGCTCAGTGCAGAGGCCCTGGGTTCAAATCCCAGTACCAGAAAAGGAAGGGAGGAAAGGAGGAAGGGAGAGAAAGAAGGAAAGGAAAAACAATGGTGCTGAGCACCTGCAGCCTGTCTGCCCTGCTGAGGACCCTGGGCCACAGAGGCCACGAGAACGGCTCCCTGCCCGCCCAACAGGCAGTGTATTCATTCAAATCCATCTGCTGACTCTTTACAGAGAGGTTCTGGTCCCTGTAGACATGGAGCATGCTTTGCCCCTTAAAGTTAATCACAAAATCTAGATCTGAAAACTCTCCCTCCCGGAGGCATCATTCACTGCGTGTTCACAGATTCCGAGATGACAGGGCTCATGGTACTCTCAGATGGAAGAAGATTTTGACACCTGTAATTTTTGCACGCTGCACATACACGCGCGTGCATACACGCACACGCACGCACGCACACATGCACGCATGCGCACGCGCACACGCACACACGCACACGCGGCCTCCTGCACTCCCCCAGGCCCTCACACAGCCTTTGCGATGCTAATTCTGGAGCGTCTGGGGCTGCTGGGAACAAAGGGCTGGGGCTTAACCAGGCAGCCCCGTGGGGGCCGGGACGCCAGGCTGCTGGCTGTGTCCCGGCTGAAGGAGTCACACCACACCGAACCACCTCGGCAGTGGGCTCAGCCCCTCTTCCGGGCACCCAGAAATCCTGGGGTTCCCCCCCACTTCCACCCTGTGCTCAGGACACTCAGGAGAAGGCGCAGCGCCTGCCCGGGTGTCTCCATCCTGCCAGACCCTGCTCTGCGTGATGCATCCCTCGGGATGTCGGGAATCGTCACACGGGGCCAGCCGCACCAGTGCTCATGGGTCACAACTGAGTCCTCTGCAGCCACCACACTGCCTCCCTCCAGACGCGGAAGACAGGCCTGGTCGCAAGCATCCCAGGGCCAGCCCTCTCGGGCCTTCCCGTACCTGCCGGCAGTCCCCGGGGCTGGCTCTCCCTATCCTTCTCCCTTGCAGGCAGCACTTGCCCAGCAGCAGGGCCATCCTGTGCCCAGCCTGGGCTGGGAGCATCCTGAGGAGGGCATCCAAACCCCCTCTGCCGTGGGGTTCACGCACCGTCACAGCTCAAACCTGCAGCTGCACTCTGAAGCCCCAGCTTCCCAACGTGATGTCCTGGCCCACAGGTGCCAGCTCCTCTGTCCAGGGCTTGTGCTGCAGGCAGGTCCTCTGTCCCAGGAACACCCTGAGGGAGGTGGACCTCCTGCCAGACCCCAGAGTCGGACTCTGGTCTGCACAGCCTCTGGGAGGGACCAGCTCACAGGCAACGTCCTGCCTGCCTCAGCCCTTCGTCCCCGGAGCACCAGGAGCAAGGTGGCCCTGGGCCTGGGCAGCTTCGCAGTGAACAGTCTCGCCTGGCCAGCTCTGCTCTCAGCCCATGGGACGCAGGGAGAGCCCTGTCAGGGGTGAGAGAGGCCGGGGCTGAGCACCAGGTAGCCGGGAGCTCCAGGCCAGCCCCGCCCCACGCCTCGCCTCCTGGACTCTGCCAGCCCACTGCCCGCCCCGCTCTCAATTGCCCCGCCCCCTCCCCCTGGCCCCACCCCTCCCCTGTCCCGCGTCCCCAGCCCAGCAGGCTTGCAGTAGCGTGGAGCTCGGTGGAAGCAGGGAGGACAAGGACGTCCTGGTGCGACCAGGTGTGCATGGGGCAGGAGGTGCGAGTGCGTGGGAGGGCACAAGAAAGGAGGACAGGAGAGCCAGCGGGGGGGCGGGGAGGTTAGACAGAGCCTGCCGCCTGCCCCCGGCCTGCGGAGTGGGCGCCTCTGCGGCGTTATCCCCGGAGCCCTCCCTGGTGGGGTGGGGTTCCCTTCACAGTCCTGTCTCCTGAGGGGTGGTCCTCTCACACAGGGGGACCTGTCACCTACAGGACGTCCTGGGCCCTTTAGAGTTGCGCCACACTTTGTAGCACAGGTGCTGGGACAGGGCCAGCTGGGCTGGACGCTGCACCTGTCTTTGTGCCTTCTGGCGTGGCCAGCCGAGTGCCACAGGGAACTGCCATGCTTCTCCATTGCCAGATGTCGTCGTCCCCAGCCCTGGATCCTCCACCAGGAGTTCCTTCAGTCATTCCAGGACCTGCATGGGACTCTCGGTGGCCTCTGCTCTTCCTTGAGGCTGCCCACCCCCAGGCCAGGCCAGGGAGGTGCGAGCCAGCTGCAGGCAGGATGTGCAGGGGCCAACGTGGGAGGTCTAGGACATGTGGCTGCAGCAGAAATAAAATACTGTCCCCAGGGCCACTGTCCCCAGGGCCACTGTCCCCAGGGCTACCAGGGAGTGTCCAGCATCCCCCGCATAGAAGATCCCTCAGCCAGATAGGAGTGGGGCCCAGCCTGGGGCGTCTGTGTGCAGACTGGGTGTGAGACTGCAGTCTGAGACCCCAGCTCAGAGGTGCTGTCCTGAGTCCTGTCCCAGCCATGACCCTGGCCGTGGGAGGATCCCCACCCTGTGCTCAGAGCTCTAGCAGCCAGAGTGGGCAGAGAGGAGACGATGTTAGCTATGTTGGCGCCTCCCCTTCAGCTCCCACCTGCCTGAGCCCTGCTTCCTCTTGGGCCGATACTGGCTCAAGTTCCCAGATCCGGTTCTAGTCAGGAGCCACTGTGCCCCTGGACAGGCAGATGCAGCCCCAGACTTCGAAGCACTCTGTGAATACCAGAGAGTGGCATGAAAGATTTGAGGATGGGGACAGTCCCGTGCCAAAGTGGCCTTAGCCACTTGGGGACTTGGTGCCAGGACTCTGGGCTCCGGGCTCCTCTCCAAGACCCTTGGCACAGAGGTGAGAGGTAGAGTCCAGCCCCTCATTGCCTGGTCCCAGCCCCAGGCAACCGCGGCCGCAGCCCCCCAAGCGCAATCCGCTCCACTCTGTGCCTTTGTCCTGGGGGCTGGGTCTCCTGCGGGCTGTGCCCCAGTTCAGGTTCTGTAGTGCTGGGAAAGAACCGAACCTGAGGCGAAGATGCTAGAGGGACTGTGGAGCAAGTGACGGACCACTGCAGCTCAGGGTGTGCAGCTCTGTTAGAGTGTGCGACTGTGACAGGGACAGCAGCCCACGTGCCCCGGGCCCACGCTCTCCGAGGACAGGAGTGCATGTCCTCCTGCTGCAGAGGCCAGAGACGGCACTCAGACCCCAGGACTGCCCCAGGGAGAGCGGGGGGCCTTCCGTCGGGGGCCCCAGAACTCTTCCAGGAAAGGCCTTTGCTTGTCGCTGTGGCACAAGGATGTGGAGTCGCTGTGGACTCCTGTGGGGCATCCTCACGGGGAAGCTGCCAAGTGGCCTCACCCCAGCTCGCCTGGGTGGACCCTGCAGAAGCCTTTGGCTCTCCTGGGACCTGAACGCTCCATGGCCCCCAAAGGCAGGCCATGCCATCTCAGATTGTGGCTACAGGAAACCCACCCTTCGCTGGACGCTCAGGGCATCTCGAAGGCCTGCAGAGCGGTTTGCCCAGAGAGGCCTGCACAGGAACGGGGGCCTCCAGCACTCTGACCACGCCGGACAGGGTGGGGGGCAGAATGGAGGCATTCAAAGTGGGGGAAGCCATGATGTGGACCCCAAGAGAAGCTGCTTACCTCGCCATGCTCCCTAGCCTCATTCTGAAGGCAGAGGTAGTGCTAGGGCGAGGCTTGTGGCAGACAAGGCGGCCTGGGCAGGTGGATAGCAGAAAAAGTGACAGACAGGGGTTGGGTGGACGTGGGAAATGGCTCAGGGACTGAGGGGATGGACATGAGGATGGACATGAGAGTACCTGGGGGGACATGAGGCTCTGGGGACATTTTAGCTACAAACCATAGCACTGTGTAAGGCACATAGTCCAGGACACAGACAAGAGCTGGCCAGCCCCACCTGGCCTTCTCTGTGGAAACCAGAATCAGCAGGTCTTGGGTGCCTGTCTGGTGCTGGAGTGACATCGACCTCAGGACCTCAAAGTGAGCGGGTGCTGATGGCCCCAGAAGTGGACTAAGTCCTCTGCCCGGGTCACACCAGCAAGGAACACCTGCCTGCTGTCTTTTGAGTCAGCCTGCCGTCACTGGAGCGATTACCTGGCTCCTGGTTTCAGGGATCCAGTCCATGGCTGGTCCCAAGGCAGGGCCAGGGCAGCAGTGACCTCTCAGCCAGGGCCATGCCTCCTGCTCCCTCGGGTGAGCTGATCCTTGGATGAGCACAAGTCTCATGGCCTGGACACCTCCAGGGGCCTCTTGTCCAGCCTCACTGACAACCGAGGAGGACATGGCAGCCACCATCTGAGCCAGGTCTTTCCTCCAACATCCTCGGCTAACAGGACCCTGTGGTCAAGAAGGGGCCTTTGGACAAGAGCTGCACAGCACAGGGGCCCACGCCTAGGACCGACCGCCAGTCACCTTGTCACCAGGACTGCTCCCCACTGTCTCAGCTGGCCAAGCCACAGGAAGCATGAGCTCAAACTCCAGACCCACACCCAGCATGTGGATACCCCATGTCCCATGTGGCTCTCACCTGGGCCACTGGACAGCCTGCTAGTCTCTCCTTCCCTCCGGAGGCGGGAGGTTAGCAGTCACCACCAGCCAGGTTTTGGTTGAAATTCTCTGAGCGAATCTGGAAAAAATGGAGAAAGTTCTCAGACTGGCCTCAGTGTAGTCCTGTCTCTGGCCTAGGGCAGCCATGGGCTGGCAGAGCTCCCCAGGAGAGACCAGGGCCATGCAGGGTTCTCTGTGAGGCCAGGTAAAGATTTCAAAGTGGGGTATTTGTTTGGTGGCACTGAGGGTTGTACCCACAGCTTTCACACTGAGCCTCAGCCACAGCCCTTTCTTAATCTGAGAAGGGTCTTATTTAGTCCCGACATTGCCCCGGTTAGGCTCAGACTCACCATCCTCCGGCCTCAGCTTCTAGGTGCTGGAATCATAGCTGTGTGGCTAGTTGGGCTGCACAGGGGCCCCATGGGACAGGGTGCCGTATCAGTGGCTACAACGAAAGGGGCATCAGCATCAAAGGGTCCCAGACATCGTCCACTTGAAATACAGCCATTGATTTTAAATTCCAGATTGCTTCCTGAAAAAAACCACTTGCAGTGTTTGCCAGTCTCCACTGGAGGAATAATGTTCTAATGTTTTCTCTGGGACTGGAAGGACATTCTTTACCTGAGGGTTTAAAGGTGATCTTAAGCCATCAGCCCCGGCCTTGAAAGTTTGCCAGGTCTGGGAATTAGACACCAAAACTTGGTTACCTGCAGGCTTCCGTGTCCTTGAGGCAGAACCCCAAAGGTCAAGGTGAAAGCCCAAGCCTTCCTTTGTTTTCATACGCATCAACGCCAGTGCTGTGCTTTGCTTGTGCAACATTCTGCTTCTTGTTTAAGTGAGTGTTGAGACAGCAGAAATTCACTGGAGGAGAGCACATCCAATTCCTATGTCAACTCCAGAATTAATGTTAGAGTTACTTTGGTTTTATTCAAAGAGACAATCCTGTCCAAGAAAACTGAGCATGGCCTCACTTTCCTTTACATCTGCTTCCCTGCAGCCCCATGTGTGACTGCTGGGGACGCGTCCTGGGCTGGGAGGGCAGAGGCAGCAGCTGCTCCTGCCCACCTCCGTCCAATGAGGCCCCCAAGGAGGAAGCCGACCATCAGATTGATGTCTCCGACGCCATCCAGCTCGTTCCGGATGAGGCAGAGGTGATGGGCGCAGCCCGAGGTAGGTGCCCGTTGCTGCCCATTGCCCAGGGCTCACTATGGGTAGGCTGCAGCCTGAACTGGCGGCGACACGGCAAGCTTGCTACAGGTCAGGTGGTGGCTGTGTGCAGACGGCCGCAGGAGCAGGGCCCTGCCTTCCCATTGGCTGTCTAGCGGGTAGTCAGCTCTGGGGGAGCACACACAGAAGGCGTCTGCGCTTTAGATGTGGCCTTGCCTCCTTCAACATTGCTGTGCGGTGGCCAGTCAGGCCAAGTGCTGCCTTGGGAAGATGCAGAGGAGGATGATAGTTTGTCTAGATGGACTTTGAAATCCAGAGCGAATCCTGGGGACTGCTGCCTGAGCTAGCACGCTCCTCCTGTCCCTGCCAGTGCTGCTCACACCAACCCTGGAAGTAAAGCTTTCAGGACACAAAGTATGCAGCTACTCACTTCGACCAGGCCAAAGGCAAGGCTCTGAAATGGGCTGGGCTTGGTCTCTGTCTGGGCCCCCGTCTGGAGCTTTTCCTGGTTCTACCTTGGCTGGCACCACATTATTTGTTGCAACCTCCAGAATAGGCTGGCAGAGGCACAGTGCCAAGGCTTCCTCTGGGTCCTCACCAAACCTGGGCTTTTGTCTTGTTAGGTGTCTGCTGACAGAACCTCCCTATACTGTACTCACAGTAGTGCTAGACTCGGCCACTATCCTGGCTCCCCTGGGCCTGCTGAAGGCTCTGGACCCTGGGGGAACGGAGTCCTGTGGCCTGGGCTGAAAGTGTGCCTGCTCTTAGGGTAGAGCTTTGGCTTAAGAGACCTGATTTCTGACCCTCCCCACCCATGACTGTCCTGGAGAAGAAGAATCTGACCAGAACAGCCTTGTAGGCACCTGGGAGCAAGGGAATCGAGTAGTGGTTTCAGCTGGGAAAATTCAGGACAGGAGGCTCTGGATGGTATGTGTGTGGCAGCTGTCAGTGGACACAAATGCATCACACCCTTGATCTCTGTGGACAGTCGTCTAATATCTGGCTCAGCTCAGCTGCAAGGGAATACCTTGACCTCACAGCCTGGTACTGGGTCAGTGTTGGTTGGCACTGGTTGGCGCTGGGGAGCAAAGGTTGGCATTGGTCAACACTGACCAGTTCTGGTCAGACTGGCCAGGGCTGGGTTGGGATTGAATGGTCAGGACTAGTTGGAGCTGGTTGGTGGTCAGATGGCACTAGTCAGTGCTAGTCGGGATTGATTGAGGGTAATGGGTGCCAGGTAAGTCCAGCCCGTTAGTCGGAAGTGTGGCATATGACCTGGTCAGGATTGGTTAGTGCTGGTTAGGGTTGGTTGGAACTAATTGGGACCACTTGGGACTGGTGAGCTCTGGTCAGTGTCAATTGATGCTGATCAGGACTGGTCAAGACTATTCAATGCTGGATGGTGCTGGTTGGCACTAGTCAGAGCTAACTGGATCTAGCCATGACTAGTTAGCACTAGCTAGGACCATTTGGGGCAGTTGGAACTGATGGAGACCTGTTGGGATCAGTTGTTATCAGTCAAGACCAGTCGGGACTCTCAGATACACGGGGCTGTGGTGCTCAGGATGGCTTATGACCAGCTGGGACTGGTTGGGACTGGTTGGGACAGCTCAGAATGGTCAGGGTTGGCAACTTGCTTCAGGCTGCCTGGTGGAGCTCACAGGCACCGACATGAGCAGGGCTGAGATGCCATGAGGCAGCTTCACTCTGAGAGATTGACCACTGACCTGACTGAATCAGTGTCTTTTCTTTCTACCTGTCTGTCCCTCTTTCCTTTACCTCTTAGGAATTTACTGATTTGGGACACATGGAAACTGTGCAGGTCACTGGGCTTCGTGGGGGCAATTCCCTGTCTGCATATGCCACTCCTGCGTCCTGCCCCCCCCCCCCCCCCCCCCCCCCCCGCCCTCCCCCGTTAGCCTCCCTGTCAGCTTCAGGTCATCTTTCCTTTTTCTTCCTAGTTTCCACACACAAGAGAAAACATTCAACACATGTCTTTCTGGGTTTTTTTGCTTAGGTTCCCCAGTTCCACTCATCTCCCTGCAAATGCTAGGACTCCGCTCTGCATAGCAGAACAATGCTCCCTGTGCACATAAGCCATATTTTTCATCCACCTGTGGCTGATGAGGCAAGTCTGCATCCTGGGAGCAGGTGAGGGTCCCAGCAGAGCCCCAACTTCAGTCTGAGGCAGCTCCGTGCTGTTCGCCACACGCTTTCCTTTTTCACTCCCCACCTGCACTAGCTTCCTTCTTCACAGCCTCAAGGCACTGATTTCCCTTCTTTTGCTTCCTAATAACAGCCTTTCTGAGTGGGCAAAAAGGAATATCAGTGAATCAGTTCACTGAGCTGCATCGCCCCAGGCAAGGCAGAAACCCCGTCACCTTTGTGGTGAGGAGACTCAGGTTGCGGAGGAGAAAGCCTGGGCGCAGCTCCGGCTCGGCCACAGGGGTGGGATCGGGCTGGTGCGGAGGCTCTCCATGGGGACAGTAGCGGCAGTCCCACTGCAACCCTATCCCAGCTGCTGGGAGTCTGTGCACGGCTCCTCCTGCTGGTGGATGGTGTAGACACAGACACACCCACAGGCATACACATGCACATGAACACACATGCAGAGTCATATGTACTCAGGCAGTGTGTGTAGTGTGTTGTCTGGGTCCATGTGTACCCATATTCTTGTGTGCTGAGAGTGACTTTGTGTCTGTATGCACACACTTATGCCTGGAAACCAGAGTGAGATGCTACCGCCAGGTCCCGTGTATAGGCTATGCGATTCCTAGCTCCCATGTATAGCTCCCGTGTATGGCATATGCGCAGGTGACGGGGACTCGTGGCTCACCTGGCTGTACATGGCATTGGCCATAGTTGGCAACTTTCCCCCTGGGGAAGCTGTGGTCTCGTCTCCTGGAAGACATGGACTCTAGAAAGAAGCTGCGTAGGAAGCACGGCCTGAGGAAAGGAAGGTTCATCAGTTAAGATTTCTACGCGGCCACTCAAAAGACGGGGCACAGCTTTGTCTGTTCTGCCTCAGCAGACTTTGATTCTCTTCGTAAGAAGATTCCAGGGTTAGGCCCTGCCATAGACAGTGCCAGGATGTCCCCCTTAAAGGTGAAACCATCTGAACCATCCTCAACGGCAGGAGCAACCCTGGTAACTTCTTTCTCCTTTCTGGAAATCGGCAACTGCAGTCACTGCATTTGTCCTGGAAGTGACCCCTGTTACCCAGAATTTAAAATTACATTGCAGATTACATATAGTAATTTCTTATGGTTCTTAACCTGAGATCATACTCGGGCCCTTGTGCTTCCAAGGTAGGCACGGTTCCACTTGAGCTAAATTCCTGGCCCTCTTAAACTTTTCTTACTGCTAGATCATTCTTTCCGTCCCGTTTCTGATTCTGGGTACTTGTACTTTCTCCCCCTTTTTCTTGATGAAGCCCAGTTGGTGCTTCAGTGATTTTACTGTACTGGTTCTCAAAATCATCTGAAAAGTATAGTTCTCTTGCAGGACCAGCACTTCAGGAAGAGACTCGGCAACTGTGCCTCAGTGTGTCACACAGTAATAGGGTCAGCGGCTCAGCTGGGACATTCTCAGAGGCACAGTGACTCTGACTTCTGCACAGTGGTGGCCCAGAGTCCACATGAGGCCCTCGCATCAGGAGGAGGCCCGCCTTCAGTGAGTAGGTTCAGCAGTTTGGCTGGGATGCTCACAGAGGCCTGGCCACTCTGCCCCAACCTACACACATTAGTGGGCCCACCAGACCTCATGGGACCCTAGCAGGGGGATCGGGCCCAGCACCTCTGCTGTGGCCTGCAGGGGGCTGCCTTGGCCTCTCAGGGACCCAGATCTGCACAGCACAGCCTTTAGGAAACACTAACGCTGAATTCCAGACAGGAGAGCCTCTTCAAGGCTTCTCCATGAAAGCTGAATCCCCCACCAGAAGAATGAAGAGAATCTGCAATAAATAACCACCAGACCACGGTGGCTGATAGCGTGAGAATTCTGCTCAAATATCTTTCCCGGTGTTAACAGAACTCAGATAGCCAAAGGACCATAACAGACTCAAGACCTGAGGGCCAATCATACTAGGAAGTAGCCATTTTTGAAAGGTTCTAAATATTAGCAAGAAAGATACTTGCAATAAGCATTTTACAGGCAGCAGCCCAGGAATTAAACCAAACACATCAACAACATCAAAATAGAGAAATGAGAAAACACCCTAATAAGACCCAAACCCAGAATTCCAGATCTCCAAAGGGAAATTTAGGGACCAGTGAGATGGACCAATCTGAAACGCAACCACCTGGCCTCCCTGAACTGGCAACAAAAGAGGATCTGGAAAAAAAGTGAAACAGTCTCTCAGATAATAACAGAGAGAAATAACATTTAAGAAATACACTTAATGGTGAGAGACACATTAAAAAACAAAGGATGTCAAGAACATGATGGGATCCCCGCACAGAAAACAGAGGGAGCCAATGAACAGATTCAAACGCAGATCCAAACGATGAAAAACTCCACTCAAACTTTACACAGTAGAGCTAGTGAATGCAAGACAAAATTTCAGACAGAGAAGACAGGACTGTAGTAAGTGACCAGGAAAGATTTCTTAAGAATGGTGAGGGACCGGCCGGGGAGTTAGCTCAGTGGTTCCAGCGCCTGTCTTGCAAGCGCAAGGGCCCGGGTTCGATTCCCGGTAACCACATACCATACTGGGCATGGAGACTCATGCCCAGCAGCAACCAGTACCACATACCACAGGAGGCCTCTCAGGGACCCAGATCGGGACACAGTGCCAGGCGTGGTGGTTCACGCCTGTAATCCCAGCACTCGGGAGGCAGAGGCAGGAGGATTGCTGTGATGTGAGTTGGAGGCTGAGCTCAGGGCCAGCCTGAACCACAAAGAGAGACCCTGTCTCAAAAAACCTGAAAAAAAAAAACCTAAAAAAAAAAGAATGGAGAGGGACCCCAAGAAATCAAAAACCGGCAGCTGCTAGATGATACAAAGACTGATCAGAGTCAACGAAGAAACAGGAGGTAGTGCAAACAACATAAAAAAACTTCACAGATATAATGGCAGAAAACTTCCCAAACAGGAGAAAATAATTTGACATACAGATAAATGAGGCATATAGGACTCCAATTAGTCGTGATAAAAGAAATCCATATCTGTGCGTGTAAGGGTAAAGATTCCAGAAACCCAACAACAAAGAAAGATTGAAAGCAGTTAAAGAAAAGAAACAAATCACATACAAAGAAAAACCCATTAGAATTACAGCACATTTTCCAACACAAACTCTCAAGTCAAGGTGAGCCTGGAGTGAAGTATTTCAAGCCCCAAAAGAAAACAACCTCTAACCTAGATTGATATATCCTATCTATCTTTCAAAATTGATGGGGAAATAAGGTACTTCCGTGAGAAAGAACACCTGAGAAAATTTGTGAATATCAAGTCAACACTCCAAATAATTCTAAACAAAATCCTGGAAAAAGATAATGAGGGCCACAACTCCTTGAGGCCTAACAGAGTGAAGCTATTGGCAAGGCAAGAACAGAAGGGGGACAGTTAAAAAATAATAATAAAAGAGCCAACAACATGGAAATAACATAAGTCAATACCTATCAGTTATATGCATCAAAGTTAACGGCCTCAATTCACTAATTAAAAGAAACAGACTGACAGGATGGCTTAAGAAGCAAGATCCAACAATATGCTGCTTTTAAGAAACACACTTAATTAAAGAAGAAATCGATAGACTGAAATTAAAAGGATGGAAAACAATTCTCCATGCCATAGAAACCACAGAATAGCAGGAGTAACTATCTTATTTGAATACAGAGTAGATTTCAAACCAAAACTAATTAAGAGAGACAAGAAGGACACTACGTCCTCCTACAGGGAACAATCCAACAGAAAGGGATGACATTCACAAATATATATACACCTAGCTGGGCATGGTGGCACACACTTGTAATCCCAGGGCTCAGGAGGCAGATGCAGGAGGATCACCATAAGTTTGAGGTCAGCCTGAACTACAAAGAGAGACCCTGTCTCAAAAAAAAAAAAAAATCACTAGGGGCTGGGGATTTAGCTCAGTGGTTCCGGTGCCTGTCTTGCAAGGGTAGACCCGGGTTTGATCCCTGGTAACCACATACAATACTGGGTGTGGAGACTCACCCCAGCAGCAATCAGCACAACATACCACAGTGTCAGGCGTGGTGGCTCATGCCTATAATCCCAGCACTCAGGAGGCAGAGGCAGGAGGATTGGTGTGATGTGAGTTTGAGGCTGAGCTCAGGGCCACCCTGAACTACAAAGTGAGACCTTGTCTCAAAAAAAAAACCAAAAACAAAAACACTATATGTTACTGTACCCAACTATATAAAAGAAACATTAATGAACATGAAAAGCCAAATAAGCACCAATACCATAGTAGTGTGAGACCTCAATATCCTACTATCACAAATAGATCAACTGGATAAAAATATTTACAATGAAATACAAGAATTTAACCATAGTTTTGAACAAATGGACTTAATAATTGTCTATGGAGGATTCCATTTCACAAAATCAGAATACACATTTTTCTCAGCTGTACACATGTCATTCTCCAAAACAGAACACATGCTAGTTCACATAACATATGTGTAAATGCAAAGGAATTGAAGTTATCCTCTATGTACTATCAGACTATCGTGCCTTGAAACTGGAGATCAATAGCAAAAGATCAAAAGCAACTTCACAGCACATGGAAATTGAATAACACTCTCCTGAACAACTAATAGATCACAGAAGAAATTAAAGAAGAAATTAGTTTCTACAAATAAATAATAATGGCAGAACAGCATATAGAAATCTATGGGACGCAATGAAAGCAGTTCTACAGAGGAAATTCATAGCAGTGCATGCCCGTACTAGGAAAACAGAGCCAGCTCAAATAAACAACTTAGTGCTGAACCTCAAGCTCCTAGAAAAAGAAGAGCAAGACAAACCCAAAACTCATACAAGGAAGAAAATTATAAGGATCACAGCAGAAATTAATGCAATGGAGACTAAGTGAACAATAGAGAAAAATTAATGAATTGAAGAGTTGTTCCTTTGAAAGAATAAACAAAATTGACAAACTCTTAGCCAACCTTATCAAAAAAAGGAAAGAAAGTACTCAAATCCATGCAATTAGGAATGGAAACGGTGAAACCACAACAGATCCAACAGAAAGTCAGAGGATAATCAACACTTACTTTGAGAACCTGTACTCCAATAGGTTGGAAAGCTCAGAAGAAATAGATACATATGAACTACCAAAGTTGAATAAAGAAGATATAAAAACTCTAAACACTCTAATATTGATCAGTGAAATTGAAAATGTAATTCAAAAAAGAACAACAAAGAAAATTTCTGGTCCTGATGGCTTCACTGCTGAATTCTACAGGAAATTTAGAAAAGATCTAATGCCTCTGCTTCTCAGGCTCTTTAATGAAATTGAAAGAGATGCAGTCCTCCCAAATTCATTCCTGGAAACAACCAATACCTTGCTTCCAAAGGCACAGAGAGACCCGACTATGAAAGAGAACTACAGACCAATCTCCTTAATAAATATAAATGTAAAAATCCTCAATAACCTTTCTATGTGAGACTAACAGATTCATGGAAAGAGAAATTGAGGAAATCATTCTTTCCACAACAGCATCCCCCAAAATGAAGTATCTAAGAATCAATCTAACAAAGGAGGAGAAAGAACTCTACTCTGAAAACTACAGCTCTCTGAAAAAGGAGATCAAGAGGATATCATAAAATGGAAAGACATCCCTTGTTCCTGGTTAGGAAGAGCCAATACTGTCAAAATGGCCATACTTCCACAACTGCTATAGATTTAATGCAATCCCAGTTGAAATCCCAACAGTATATTTCACAGAACTAGAGAAAATAATCCAAAAATTCATCTGGAATCAGAAGAGACTTAGAATAGCATAAGCAGTTCTAGGCAAGAAAGACATGGCAGGGGATATCACAGTCCCCAAGTTGAAACTATACTACAAAGCCACTGTGATTAAAACAACAACATGGTACTGGCAAAGAAGCAGCCCCCAGGATCAGTGGAACAGGCTGGAAGACGGAGAAACAGCTCTGGGCATACTAAGCCACCTCCTCTCTGACAAAGCATCCAAAAACCCTCACTCCAGTGAAGAAAGCCTCTTTAACAAAGGGTGCTGGAAAACCTGGGTTTCAACCTGCCAAAGATTACAACTAGACCTACACCTTTCACTATGCACTAAACTGAAATCGAAGTGGATTTGAGATCTAAACATTAAAACAAACACTAAACCTGCTGGACGATAGGTCAGGTAGAATTCTTTGAGACACTGGCTTAGCGCAAGACTATGAACAAAACCTCAGCAGCACAGCAACTAGCAGAAGGAATCAACAACTTGGGTCTCATCTTATTAAAAAGCTTCTTCATAGCAAGAGAAACCACCAGCAGAGTTACAATGTGGAAAAAATTTTACCAGCTGCTCCTCAGACAAAAATCTTTAAGATGTCCTTGAGCCATACCCTGGTCTCCATGCACGGGACCAAGCCTAGCCAGTGTCTGCAGCCACTGTCCTGTCTGAGCCCCATGCCATGGTCTGTGCTGACCTCCTCTGGGTCACTTGCGACCCTCTGTCCACAGGCGAGTCCATCTCCCCACTGAACTTGGTTCTGCATCTCGGAGCACCTGGGCAAAGGCCAGTTCCAGGTCTCCTGAGGCCCTACCTGAAGAGGTGCAGAACCCGTATCAGTAGGAGGGAGATGCAGAGGGAACAGCTGTTCAGTAGCTCTCCCACCTCACTCTCTCCTGCCAGCCACGCTCTCCTTTCCTGTCACTCAGGGCTGCATGCCTGCCACACTGCCCACGGTGCACTGCCCACTATAGAGTCCTTTTCTGAGGAAAAGGGCGGCTCTCCCCAGAGAAGCTTAGCATGCTTGATGGGCACAGGGGACCTGTGAGGTGTGGTGTGGATGCGGATGCCTGAGCTTCACTCCATCCAGGAGCTTTCTGAAGTGGCCACTGTTCTGGGTTAATTTCCTGAAACCAGGTATATTTTGTCTTTGATTTTCACACACATGCTCTAAAAATGAGACCAAAATGCTGTCGAGTTCATAAAAGACAGGATGAGTCTGGTCTCTACAGGCTCGCTGCAGCGGACTACTGCAGTGCATGATGGGAAATTCCCTGCAGGGTCCCTTCCAGGGCCCCGCCCATCTACCGCGAGGCCTTCATGTGCCAGCAGGGGGTGCTGGAGAGCAGCGAACAGACCGTCTGGTTTGGGGATGGTAGATCAATCAGGGGGCTGGAGACATTCCTGAGCACTGGTTGAAAGACAAAGGGTGCGGAGCTCTGGACAGCACTGAGCCCTGCAGGTCGGCGCTGAGCTGAGACCCAGGGAGGCCGGCAGGAGCCTCCGGGCACTGGTGGCTATGACTGTGTTCTCGAGGCTCTGACAGCTTCTGTGCCTCCTTCACACCCAACCGGCAGGCTCTGAGCCCTTGGGACCGTGGGACCCTCACCAGAGCTGGGCAGACCACCTTCCCCATGGCTGTAGGCGTGCCTGCAGGGCCTCCATGCTTAGCCACAAGCCCCAGGGCACTGCTGCCATGGTGAGCTGGGGCAGACCCATGGTCTCCCAGTGAGGACACAGGGTGGAGCCTCCGAGCCCAGGAAGCGCCTCGCGGTCCTGCCTGAAGGACATCCAGTGTTGCTGTCTGGGGCGCCTCAGGCTGCCTTTTCCACGTGGTGACCCTGAGGAAGACACACAGGGTCACCCTCTCCCCCGACATGTCAGAATCTGCAGACTTCATTCTGCTCTCTGAACTCCTCTAACGAACTCAGGCTCCTCCAATGGGTGTCTGTGAAGGTCCTGTCTCCCCTTCCGATAGGAACTAGTCGTGTGAGCCTCACAGTGGACGCGGCCAGCCTGGATGCCAGAGTCAAGCCCAGCTGGATGCCTCCAGCCCCACTGTTTCCCCATAGGAAAGCTACTTTATTCCCATTGGCTTGCAGCAGTCGTCGTGGGGCCTGCTATACTGCATCATTTAACTGCACTTACTTGGCAGTGCTCTTGCAGCACACAGCAAGCCATCCCCGAGGGGAGGTGGCATGGATCCATGTCGCATGGTGCTCCCTGTGCCAGCCCAGTCCCTCCCCACCCTGCGATGGGCACCCTCCCTGCGACTAACCAGGATGCTCCAGATGTGTGCGGGCTGCAGACGAGGCCAGTCACAGCTCGGTCCCAGTGGAAGTCGCATGTGCCCCTCGAAGCCCAGCTGCCCCGGGTCATGGTCTCCTGAGGTGCAAAACTGATGGCCGCGCCTCACGCTGTCTCAGGAATATTTTTAGGGAGCTTCTCTAACAAAGCGTCTCCCTCATCAGAGCTGCCGTGATCCCCTTTATCAGTGCTGGATGCTGGACATGGTGGAACCCGCAACTGGGGACGGGACCTCGGTTTGCATCTTGCCTAAGAAAGAACAAACATGGAACACGTAATTAAACACGAACGTGGAATTCCGAGAAGGTAGAAGCCACACAGATGACACTGTGACCTAGGGCTAGGTGGCGAGGTCTTGGGCTTGATGCCAGAAGTCTGAGTCACAGAAGGGAAAAGAGCTGGGGATTCAGCTCGGTGGCACCGTGGCTGCCTTGCAGCGCAAGGTCTTGAGTTTGGTCTGTGTTGACACAGACGGCACCGATGCTACCTGCCTCGGGCGCACAGGAGAGCCGTGCGAGGCCTCGGACTGCTGCAGCGTGGCCAGGAGGACGCGGGGTCCACCGGACACGCTGCAGCGCAGTGACGGCCCCGGGATGTGCTGGCGGGGCAGCCTGGGGAAGCATTCGCTGCTCCTTTGAAGAGGAAGGACGGTTCTCCAGGACAGCCGCGGGCTTCCGGGCTTGCAGCTGGGAAAGGCCCCGGGTGTCACCCAGGCCTGAGTGCGAGTGTTCACACTGGCTTCCCAGCGATTGCTGAATGCTGGGAGGGATCCAGAGCCCCACCGTGAGGAGGAATGACTGTCCTGAGCTGTGGCCAGGGGGTCACGGAGTGAGGAAGCCAATCCAGAGGGCAGCACAGTGTCACACGGTTTTCTTTTCAGTGCTGGGGATGAAACCCGAGGCTCTGCAAGAACTCCACCACTGAGCGACATCCTCAGCCCTATTCTTCAGTATGATGTTGATGTGGGAATTCCTGGAATTGCCCAGGCTGGCCTTGAGCTCCTGCCTCAGCCTCTAAGTACTGGGATCACGGTTGTGGTCACTGTACCTGGTGACACATAGACTCTTGTTTGAGAAGGGAAAGTACAAGGTGTGGGCTTTCCCTTTAGAGAGCTGTGACCGTGGCTGGCCTACGATAAATACTTGCTCCAGATGCACAGGTCTGAGCAGGAAGCTGAAGCGGACACTGAGGTGGGTCAGCTTGAGCCTTGGAGCCGGGCTGGAGCGAACACCCTGCTAAGGAGAACTCGGGATCTAGACGTTCAGATCAGTAGAGGGAGGCGCAGCCGCGGGGGGCCTGGGGACCCGAGGCCGGGCCGACTTGGTGTTCGGGTCAGGTGTGGAGCCAGGTGGAGTGGGTCCAGGGAGGGGGGGCCCTGCCCTGTCCGAGTCACTGCCATACTGGGACACGAGGGGGCTCCGCTGTCCTGGCAGTGCTCAGGTCTCCCACCCACCAGGCTGGTGCGCTCTGAGAGCCCCGCGTGCTTGGCACCCTGTCGGCCCACCTTCCTTCTCGCCCTCTTTAATGTTGTGAGCTGTTTGGAGCAGCACTGGCAGGGGAATTTGAAAATAAGTAGAAGTAGACATCTCGCCATCTGCCTTTGAAGACTGATAAGCCAGCGTGCTCACCGTGTGATGCCCCTTTCCCGCATCCTCAGCGGGGGCCTGAGAGCCAGAGGGACACATTGCAGTCCCAGGGTCTGCCCGGTGTATGGGAGCGGCCAGGATGGATGCCCACTGTCTCTCGTGGGTGTCTGTGTCCTGTGTCAGCCACCACCACCCCAGCAGGTCTGCCGGCAGACGCTTGGTGCAAAGGGTTGAGGCAGGTCCCCTTCGCCATCTCCCTGCACAGCAGGTCTGGTCTTACAGGCTGGCATCAAGCTGGACACGCTGTCCAGTGCTGCTCACTGGTGGTCCCGCGCCCCTGAAGAGGGCCTGTGTCTCCTGAGGAGAGGAGAGTGGCCCTTCCCCACTTCTGCAGGTGATTGGCACCAGCCCCACCTCAGACAGGGCTTGGAGCCCTATTTAAATTCAGCATTTTCTGCTTTTTTGGTGAACTTGCAGGCGCATTTCCAGATCCTACTTTCTGTGGGGAGCAAGGGAAGGGTCTCCCACTTAGGAGTCACGCTGGCTGTCCACAGCCCCAGGGCATGACTACCACGGGGCCACCTGCGACTCACACCGAAGAGCAGCTCTGTGCCGAGCAGAGCCGGCCCTGGGGTGGAGTGGGCCAAGCGTCTGCTCACTAAAGAGTTGTGAAGCGCTTGGCTAGGGAGGCGGCTGAGCTTGGAAAGAAGCGCCTGCTCATTTCTCGGGGTTCACTCCACAGAGGCAGAAGCAAAGGTCAGGAGGACACACTGCAGACTGGTCCTGTGGGTCCCACCATCCTGGCGCCTGTGAGGTCCCAGGGAGCCTCAGGCAGTGGGCCAGCCTCACACTCTCCCCACCTGGGGCCATCCTGTGGTGGCCGCAGGGCTAGGAGCGGAGCCTGGACCCAGTCAGACCTGCACTCGGCCTCTGCCTGCACCCGTGGGGAGAGCAGGCTGGATGACATGGCGGAGGCCAGTCCCACAGTCCCCGTGACACCCCCTGGGTCCTGCTCCTGAATAAGTGGCTGGAGGTATGGCAGGGCCTCTGCCTGTTGCGGGACACGGAGCCAGGCTGTTGGCCCGCGCCTAGCGAGGCTGTCGTCAGCTTGGCAGTGCATGATGCATCTGCCTGAGCGCAGAGGAGACCCATCTACTGGCTCTGTGTCTACCCTCTGCAACTCTGCTGCCTAGGCTACAGATGCAGGGCTGAGTGTGTGGCTCAGAGCCACGTCTCCCCCGCCTCTGCCCTCCCCGGGTACACAGGCTGGGGCAGAGCAGTAGACAGCAGGTACTCCCACTTGCTGGCCTATACGCACACAGAGCCCCAGTCTGAGTGTCAGAGCTGACTGAGAGCACTTCACATAGGTGTCCGTCTGCTGCCACATCAGACACCTCAGGGACTTCCCGGCCATGCTCAGACCTGGGGAGCTCAGCAGATTCAGGAGCTGGTCAGTGTCCTGCATGGCCAGGACCATGGGCAGGACCACACTTGCCCTGTGCCAGTTCTCAGCCCGTCGAGCTGTGAAAGGCAGTGTGGCCAGGTGGTTCTCAAGAGGCTCCGGGAGACACGGAGGGCCCGGTGGACAGGAAGGACCGAGGGAACAAGGGGGTGTCACTGGGGGCATGGCAGCCTTCTCAGGCAGCCTCCCTGGTGATTGGTGCATCCATACTGAGTCCCTGGAACATCTGAAGGTCAGGGATCGGAGCTCGCACCCATGTGGAAGTGAAGCCAGGTCAGACGGAATGGTGAGTCTCCTGCCTCAGTCCTAGGCCCAGCTGTGCAGGAGACAGAGGGCCTGCAGATCTCTGCAAGTGACTAGGAGACGGGAACAAGAGGCGAGGCTCATGCTCCAGCCGCACCCGAGTATCGAGTAGCATGACGCCAGCTGCCGTCCTCAGATGCCCACCACGGGCTGGGTCACAGCTGTAGTGGTTCATCAGCAGTTCACCTCAAAATGCCCTGTGAGCACACACTCTGTGAACCCCGCTTTACAGACCCAGTGATGGGCAGAGGGAGCTCAAGCAGCCTCCTCCAGGACCACCAGGTCCCAACACTCCCAGCCACCAGGAGGCAAAGCAGAGTCTCCCGACAGGCGCGTCCATCCACGGAGAACAGCGCAAATGCTCTGCTTTCTGTCCTGGCTCTGGGATGATGGACCGCGCACACATTTCCCCACCTCGGCCTTTCCGGGATAGTGTCTGGGAAGTCCCCAGGGGGGACGGAGAGCAGAAACCCCTTCAGGGCCAAGTGAGCTGTCCCCTCTGCCCCGAGGAGCAGACCCCAGTGCCCTGCACCCATCCCTGTCCACATCCGGTTTCCTGTCCTTATCTGCAGACGGAGAGGAGTGTCGACCTCAGCTTCCCTTGCCTGGGCCGGCACAATTACCAGGAGGATGAGTTTCTCAGCTGGGCTGCTCAGGCCCAGCTCCCTACCAGTGAGTGAGGTACGAGTAGGTGGAGCCTACATCAGGAACCCCACACTTAGGCTTTGGACAGTGCCAGGAGAACCCTGGAAGCCACGGTGTGAGTCATTTTAAGCACTGCCCCATTTACAGCGTGGTATTTGGCATGTTCTGCACGTGGGTTGGGAGCTGAGAGGAAAAGCTCTGCGCTGCTCTTCCCTGGGGTGGCGAAGCCTGTGCTCAGGAGGTCAGCACAGCCCAGAGCCTGCACACATGCAGTATTCTTGGCTCATCTCCAGGCGCTGTGGACACGCCTGGCTCTAGATGATGAGGAGGGGTCTCAGAGGGCTCTTCCGAAGGGCAGTGTGTGGGTCCCAGGCAGCATTCTGGCGCTAGTGCTGCCCAGAGAGGCCTGGCAGAGACTGTTTTACCTCAGCAGCTGCTCACCTCTGCCGAACCCTAGGAGCTGCTGCTGAGACACAGGCAGGCACCTAGTGACACCTGGCCAGACCCAGGTGCACCCTGGCCCTGGTATATCCAAGCCAAGGTATATCTTGGCTCAGGTCTAATTCCCATGTGTGCATCCAGCCCAGCTGCGTCCTGCAGAGGTGCATCTGTATTGAGGCCAGGATCCAGAAAGCCAGGTGTAGTGTACCTCACCGCCCGCCCCCCCTCCTCTCCGAGTGCGGTGTGCTGTGCCAACTGGGCATACTGGGAGCTTTCTGGCAGTACGGCTTCTGTGCTGTGCTTTTGAGTCTCCCTCATCTTCCCAAAACCCGAGATCTTATCAGCTCCCAGAAGATCATCCAGGTCCGCAGCCAGGAGCCTCCACTCGTGGTCTGTCCTCGGGAGGTGGGCAGCGTTCTCAGACCCTGGGCCTTTGGCTGAGCGTTTGGTTTGAAGCTTTTCTTAGGGCGACACCTGAGGGAAGTCAAGGCAGAACAACCGCCGAGAAGGGTCCTCAGCCATCGTGACCTGAGTGCGCACACGGGGGAAGGGGACAGTCTGCAGTGAGCTCCGTAGCTCGGGGCTGGAAGATGGGCTGAGCTGGCTCAGCATAGCTGTAGGTGCTCAGGGCAGCAGCGGCCCCGTGGCTTCCTCTGGGAGACACAGTGCCTCCGGAACTGGAGTGAGCACTGCACTGGCCGACTGGCAGTGGTCAGTGGTAGTGTTTCTAGCCCAGAGCGCTATGAGCTTCCAGACCCCCTTGGGTCAGGGACAGTGGCGACTGAAACTTCAGGTCTGCGGGATGGGAAGGCCAAACCATGCTCTCACGACCTCCCCGCCCTCCACCCTGCTCTCCTGCACACCTGGCCAGGCTGGCCGCTGACGGTCCACCTTCCCGCGTCCCCTCTGCCACCTGCATGCTCTTCGGACTCCCCCAGCTTGGAGAACTTCCAGCCCCTTTCTGCAAACCTTCAGGGCCCCGTGCTTTGGGGAAACACTGCCCATGTTTCCTGCCTCTGTTGTCCTTAACCAAAGGCTCCTCCTAGAGGTCCAGGAAGACATCTCTGTGGACCAAATTCCCACATAGACACACAAGACCAAGGACCCAGTACCCTCCTGGAGCCCAGCCCCAGGTGAGAGGCAGGGACACCACCTGTGGCCTCGGCCATCCCACCCTACCCGGCAGTGCACAGACCTTGGAAGTGAGAGCAGCGCTGCTGCAGGGGCTCGCTGAAAGCCCACGTGGTCTTGGTAATGTCCCCTAGAACTGAGGGACCTGCAGTCGGCCACATACTTCCCGCCACCTGGAGCCCTCGCCAAGAGCCTCAGTACATGGAGTGATGTCCATGTGTCCCTGGTTCTCTGAGCTCTTCTGCACACTTTGTCTACTCTGGCTTCCTCTCCGCAGGGCTGTCCTGTCTAAAGAACAGTGTTCCTTGTCCCTGTGGTGAGGTGGGGAAGTCGTCCAGGGGGCGGGGCCAGCTGTTTTCCAAGGCAGGCGCCCAGAACAACAGAATACAAGGAAGCCCCCCATTGTCTTGCAGGTCTCAGGGCCAGCTTCAGCCTCCTGGCTTTCCCGCCAGGGAGAAGTCCCTTTCCCTCTGCCAACAGGCAGGCTATCTGCTGGCCAGAGGGCGTCAGGGTCTGAAGAGTGACCCCTCCCAACAGAGGGCGCACACTCGTGCACTATTCTGCAGGAGGGTGTGGCCGAGTGCCACCTTCATCCCTCTGTGGCAGTGCAGGGCATCAGGTGGGTGGAGCATGCACTCTCGGTCCAGGACAGGCAGGTCCCTCTACTCCCTTTCTGGGGAGAGGAAGGTGGGCGTTTCCCACCTGTTTTGTGGGAACAGAGGGGCCTCCAGGGATACGGGACTGCAAGCGCCTGCTGACCCTTCCCGGGTGCTATGTGCCTTTCTCATGCCAGCCTCAGCCTGCGGGGCCTCCCGGAGCCTGCAATGGGGTTGAATCCTGCTCCCGGAGTAGGAGAGCCCAGCTGGGTGGGTTGCTCCAGTGGCTCTGGAGGATCCCTGCCCCTTCCAGCTGTCCCTGATTGACTGTTCTCTTGTCGCCTGCCTGAGCCTCCTGCCACAAGTAGGACCTGTGCGGACAGGGGTCTTCAGGATGCCGAGTTAATCCTACCTGTGTTCCCCTTTTCCACGTGGGGTGACAGCCAGATTCTGAGCAGCAGTCGTGTTGCAGCCCTGCCTGCTGCACCTTGGCTCGGCTCTGGTGACAAGTATTCACTGGGCTCAGGCTCAAGGGTGCTCCAGCCTCTGTCCGCACAGCGCAGAGCTGATATCCCCACTGGGGGCTCTGGCTGTGTGCGGAGCATTACTGCCATCCAGGGGTCCCAGGAACTTTCCAGAAGCCTTGTCTAAAACAGGGCTTGAAACCCCAAGTTCACTGTCATGAAATGGAAGTGCGGGGAGGGGCACAGAGTGGCCATGCCTACCTGTTGCTCGGCACTGGTAGCAGGGACAATGCCAGGTGAGGCTGCCCGGGCTGGGGCACGGTGCAGGCTGAGTACCGTCATGATCCTGAGCTGGTTCCCATGGAGATCACCCAAAGTGGGGGCTGCGGCTGCTCCCAGAGCGCAGTGTCAGTGCCCAGCCAGGGCCCATGGGCATCCTGAGTTCAGCTCCCACGAGGCGTCTTGCTCTTCCGGTTTGAGTCCTAACTCCTATGGCAGTGTCCTTGTCCCCATCTGCAGAGGTCCCAGTGGCCTGCAGGGCTCAGGACAGCTGTGGATACTTGCAGCCGATGGCCCCGCCCCTACCCAAAGCCTGGGCTCTTCCTCGCTCCGCAGGGGTGCTGACACCATCCCAGGCTCCCACTCCAGGCATGGGTCTCAGGGAGGTCTTGGGATGCTCCCCGTCCCCCTGCCACACTTCTCCCCTTGTCCCTACTCACTTGTGACACCTCGGGACTCAGCTGCAGAGAGGCCTGTGCTTTACTTCTCTGCCCTGCACAGCTCACCTGCTACTGGAGCCATCAAAACTGCCTCAGTCCTGGTTCCACTCACCCCTCTGCCACCTCTGTCCCACAGGCCATGGCTGGAGGGACAAGAGGACAATAGGGAGATAGATCTGCTCTCCTATCCTCCCAGACCAGCTTCTCCATACATACAGGCACACCAACCTGCGTGCACACTGCTGTGGACGTCTTCTCTGGCTGAGGCAGTGCAGCCCCTGGTGGGCATCTGTGGTATCCTAGGCGGCAGTGGGCCAGGTGCCATCTCTAAGGGGTGGGGCCTCCAAGCCTGGCCAACAGGTCTCACCCAGGACCCCAGCTCTGCTCTCCCTGCTCTGCCGGGCAATCAGCCTTCCTGTAGGGCCCTTGGGGTGGGCAGCATCTCACCAGACAGAGCCCTTGTTGGAGCCCTATGCTCCAGGTTACCCTGCTGGCTCCCCAGTGATAGAGGTCCAGGAGCCCCTCTGCCCAGCGCTGATTTCACTCTAGGGCAGAGGGTGAGGGTGAACATCCTCTGGGCAGCCGGCTGCCCTCAGCCCAGAGCAGTTGTCTGAGCTTCAAACGTGGGCATCGGTGTTTCTGCCTTGGCTCCACCACCTCCAAGGTCTCAGCAATGGCCCCCAGGCAGGGCTGGTCCCCCCCCCCCCAGAACCCATAGCCACAACCCTAGGCTTCTGGAGTACCCTGGGATGCAAAGGGCCAAGACAGCCCCAGAGGGCAGCTGGCTCTTGGACACATCGGTCCCTTCGATAGGTTAGGCACCGGGGACTGATGCCAACAGGAAGGGCCATGGCAGCCTCACGTGTCTGCTCCCACAACGGGTACTCCCCAAGCCACAACGCAGCATCGTCCATGGGGTGGCCCCTGTGTGCCCAGGCCCACGCCCAGGTGCCACCTGGCTGTCCTCCAGAAAGCCTGTGTGGGGCGGGGCCGGCATCCCTCAGGAAGCTGCTGAAACCCTGCCCGTTCCCCAGTGTGACCTGAGGCGGGTGGAGCCTTTTTGGAACAAGGGAGAGGCTGGTGGCTGGAGTGGGTGCTGGAGAGGCGGGGACCCTCTCCAGGGGCTTTGGGCAGTCTCGCCCTCCTCCTCCCTGAGGCCTCAGCTTCCAACACAACCAACCTTCCCTGGACGTGGGGCAGCAGCTCCCTCGGCCTGGCTGGACCTGGTGAACAGGCCTCGGAGGTCCTGGGCCCAGATACGGCTCCTTCAACAGTGTCTCCTCTCTGCAGAGCACCATGGCTCCACGCACCCCCGGCCACAGTTCTGGGTCCCACTGGTGGCGGGGCCCACACTTCTTCTTTTTCTCGTTTTTATTTCATCAGTCACACTTGAACGCAGAGTGATCTGGTCGCTGGGGAAGTGGGTGTGTGGATTCCCCACACTTGTGTCTTTCTGTGCTTTCCTCCCCCCACCCTCCCCTCTCATCTCTGGGTCCTCTTTCTTTTCACAAACATCTGCCCTCTCTCCTATCATCTCTCTTTTCTTTTCTCCTTATTCATACTTTGAGCTTCTTTTTTTTTAGGTTTTTTTTTTGAGACAGGGTCTCGGTTTTGTGGTTCAGGCTGGCCCCGAGCTCAGCCTCAAACTCACATCACAATCCTCCTGCCTCTGCCTCCCGAGTGCTGGGATTACAGGCGTGAGCCACCACGCCCGGCACTGTGGTGTGTGGTACTGGTTGCTGCTGGGTGTGGGTCTCCACACCCAGTATTGTTATATGGTTACTGGGGAATCGAACCCGGGTCCTTGCGCTTGCAAGACAGGCGCCGGAACCACTGAGCTAACTCCCCGGCCCTACTTTGAGCTTCTTATACAACAGAAACCACCCCCCTACGTCTGATTCATTCGGCACCATGGTGCAAGGTCCCTTCATCGTCTCGCAAGTGAGGTCCGCCTTTCTGTGCTGCAGAGTGAGTCCCACGGGTGAAAAGGCCCGTCTTCTTCACTCGTCACCTGCTGACGGACACACAGGCTGCTTTAGCTACTGTGAGCTGCGCTGCTGTAAGCATGGGCGTGTGTGGGTCACTGTGACGTGATGTCTTCAGCTCTGAGGGGATCTCTGGGAGGGGAACAGCTGGGGAAAACGGAATTTATGATCTTACTTACTTGGGGAATCTCCAAACTGATCTCCGCGGTGGCTGTACTGGTTGAGATCCCACCAGCAGTGCAGGAGGGCTCCCTTCCTCCCCTCCCTGCCTCACCAGCACTTGCTATTACTTGGTTCCTTGGTGGCAACCATTCTCCCTGGGGTGAGAGGGAACCCATGGCGCTTCCGCTCCTCAGGAGTTGGGGTGGAGACACCACTGCTGGCACAGCAAGCCAGAGAGAGCAACTCTCCTCCAGGGCGAGCGCACGGCCTCAGGCTCTTCCTGGGCCACTTGCCTGGCACAGGTGCTGCCAACACCGCTGTGCGTAGTGCGCACACAGTTCAGAAATTCTGAACACAGTGACCTCCAGTCTCCACTTCTATTTCCAGAAATTTAACTGAGAGAACAATCCGTTTGAAAAGCTCTATCTGTGTTTCTTTGCCACATACTTACAAGAATCAAAAACTGCCAAGAAAATCCAATTAAGTTTTGCAACATACACCCTAGGAAAATTTTACCCAGGTATTACAAGCTATATGGCAAGATTATAAAAAGGTTTGAGTGAAAAATGTGTTCCTCATGATACAGTGTGTTACAACTTTGTATAACTTCAAAAAATGAAAACAAGAGACTATTTCCTATATTTTCTAAAGTGGACACAACTCTTTTGTACTCAGGCAGAAGCAGGATATGTTGTCACCAGCTCCATTCATGGAAGCACAGCAATTACTTCCCTGAGACCCTCTGTGTAGGAGAATCGTGGCATACGGCGCCTCGTCCTGCGGCCCCTCACCCACCGACCCTCTCTGTGCCAGTGTGGATCCCAGGCCCCAGCAGTGGCACTGTCACGGCCCTGGGCATCCGTGTGTCCCTTGTGGCCATCATGCATGGCAGGTGCTGGCCCGGGCTCTGCCAGTTGGAACATCTCCCCCAAGAAGGCCTGAGCCACCAGCTTCATGGGGGCTGTCCCAGGGGCAGCCTGGTGCTCAGGATCTGGGCTGTTTCCAGGTGTCCCCGCCCCGGGCCCAGCTCGTCCTTCTGCTTTCCCAGGCACCCAGCTCAGGCTGGTGAGGATTACTGCAAGAAATGGGTATCTGCTCTCCAGTGGCTCCTCCCCCTGGTGGCCGTGCCCACTCCCAGCCAGCTGGCCTCTGGAGGGCTGGCTCCCATCTGGCCCTGCCCACCTGCCAGCTTCCCTTTCTCGTCCTCTGTGGAGCCGGTCAACCAGAATGGTTGCTAAGCAGCAGTGGCTCTGTCCAGGTGTAACATGACAGCACCAGCCTCCTCCCAGGCCTGGACTGGGGGAGGAGAAAGACACAGTCGCTGGCCCCCTGGGTGGGATGGGGCCCAACCCAATGGCCCTGGCCACTCAGGGCACCTGGAGCTTTGCAGGTGTCATTCCAACCAAGACAGGTCAAAGTCCTGAGGCCAAGACTCAGTTTCTGAGCCTCTTCATACAGGTCCAACCTGTACCTTGGCCCTGCGCACCGTGGGAGGCCTGGCCAAGCTGCTGACCTGTTTGTGCCTCTCTGTAAACAGAGAGCAGTGGAGTTCTAACCAGGCCTCGTGGGCCAGGCGGGATCGGTGCTCTGGAGGGCTGGTCCTGCGGTGCCTGTGGGGCTCAGGCAGCAAACACAAAATCTCACTGTTCTGATGGGGAGGTGCAGGTCCCTCTCTGGGTGGTCAGGGCTATGGCTTGAACATCTGCTCCTATGCCTTGCTGTTCTTTCAAGTCCTTTGACTGGGGTAACCCGCCCCTGGAGACATCGGTTGGACCACTAATCTCACAGGAGATGTCTGTGTAATCTCAAGCTTGGGACTGGCTGAGTGTCCAGTGCCCTGATGCTGCTGACAGTGCAGAACCCCAAGTGGGCAACGGCCCTGCCCTGGGCAGCCCTGAGTAAGTGACTCAGTGCCCTCGTGGACATGGCCCAGGCAGAGGGGGGACGCAGGTCTCTGATGCCTGCACAGTGATACGCAGGGCTGGAGGCCAGTGTGGGTGGGAGGTGGAGGGTCTTCTAGAGTTCGAGGCTGAGACAAAGCACATTTCGCCCTGCGGGCTCACACACAGAGGTGCGCCATCCCTGCAGATCCTTGTGGCCATGACCAGTGTGCTCTGCCTGGCAGCCGGCACTTCCTAGGTTGGCAGGTTGGGATACGCTGGCGTGACAGTGAACCCAGGGGTCCCTGGCTGTGGGTACGGCAGCTTTGGCATGAGCAGCCAGGGGACGACTCCCCCCTTCCGTGGAGAGACCACTGAGGACCAGGAGGAAATGCAGGGAAGAGCAAGCTTCTGTTTTCCCTAGTACTTACAACGTGTGTTTTCTTTTATACCATAAGTACATGTTTCCAGTCGTGGGCTCTCAGCTGTGGCCTCTGTGAGGGCACACACCGATCTTTTATTTTGTGTCACTGGGGTTTACTTGTGTAACTGTCCTCACACAGGTGGTGGATGAGGGAGCTGCTGGTTCTGGGCTCTGGGTGCACACCCTGCCAGTCTGGGGTGCCGAGCCTCGATCTCCCCATCCACTCTGAAAGCCTTCGCTCTGAGGTAGGAGCTTACCCGAGGTCCTGCCCCACGGAAGCCTGGCCAGCAGCATGGGCAGGGACAGGCCAGGTCCGGGTGTGCACCTGTGCCTACAGGGTGGGATGCTGGCAGTCACGTCCTAGGGCGCTAAGCTCCACTCTACGGTTGGTGTCCAATCACTGCGTGGCTCCCTGCCAGCCGCGGGAGGCAAGTGGGCCAGGCCTGCAGCGGGCTTGATCCTGCGTCCAAACGCGGCCCGTGCATGTCAGCCACCCAGGAACCACTCCGGGGACCCAGGGAGCCACTCACCTTGGCTGGCCCTGAAGCAATGCGGCCGCGCGGGGAGGGAGCACTCCACTGCTGCGGGTTCTGCACCTGCCCCGGGGCGGCCGCAGGTAAGAGGTGGGGTTAGCCGGGCCTGTGCAGGCCAAGCGGGGCTCTGAGCGACCTCAGGGCACGCGCAGGGCCCCGGGTGCGCCCAGCGGTGCTCGCGCACGAGTGCCGGACGACCTCGCGGGGCTCCGTCAGGCCGCAGCAGTACACGCGCGCGAGTCCCGCCTGCACACGCACGCGCCCCAGGTGCCCGCGGTGGGGCCACGCAGGCTCCTTCCTAGGTGACTCGCTGCCGGCAGCCGCTTCCGCTTCCGCCGCGGCCCTGCGCCCCCCGCCGGCGCCCCCTCCCCGCCGGCGCCGACCAATCCCAGACGCCCCCTCCCCACGCGCGCCCCCGGCCCTCGCCACCCACGGCGCCAGGGAGCCGGCGGCGGCCGCCCGAGGACTCGGCAGGAGGATGAGGTTCTGGAACGAAGACATGGCCCTGGAGGAGATGGCGCAGAGGCTGGATGCGGTTTCCAGGCACACGGGTAGGAGGACGCTCCTTTCCCTGCAGATCCTTAGGCTTGACATCATCTGTGGAACCGCAGGGAGACCGTGCTGGGCCGGCCGCCGCACTCTCTCCCGCGCGGATGGCAGGGACAGAAGGAGGGCAGCCCCTGCAGCGGACAGGGTTCCTGGGGACTGAGGCCGTTTCATTCCGCTGGGGTGGCTGCGGTGATTGCAGGTTAGGTAGACTTGGAGTGACCGGGCCTGTTCCGAAAGCCCCTCCCCAGCGGCCCTTGGGGTGGGGCCGCGCCCAGGAGCAGCGCTGGGGATGGCACAGGTGCGGGCTGAGCACCAGCAGAATCCACAGCTTTCGGGGCAGGAGGGGTGAGCTCGAGGAAAAATCTGATTAACCTGGTGTCCCTTCACCACCACGCCGTGTGACCCTCAGACCAATAAATGTCTGAAAGCCACGTTGTTGTGTGAAAAGCAGAATAGCGTACGTGCATCTTTGTTTTCGCTGCTGATGGAGAGATTGGTGCAGTGAGCTGGGGGCGCAGCCCGGGATTCCTTCCGGTCTCCGCGGAGGCTGCGCTGGCAGCTGGTGTCCTGCTGCGGCTGCCCTGGCTTGGGCACGCCCAGGTCCCCTTGCTGTAGAGGAGAGGAGACGCAGGTTGCCTCGCTTCCCTAGACGCAAAGAGGAACTAGAGATGTGCCGGGAAGTAAGTCGCCGATGTGTGTCCGACATCGCCGTGTGCTGGTGGTGTGTGCTGCGTGGTGTGGACCTTTGCCGTGGTCTCTAGTGGCCCCCTGGGGGTGAAATGTTGGGAGCTGGTTGCTCAGGGTTGGCCCCTCCACTTAGGGACCGGCTGCCTATGGTTGGGGGAGGCACCTCGCCTAGTCTTGGAAGACATGCAGGTTGTGAAGATGGTTTTTGATCAAAACTAGTGAGCTCATTGTGTATGGAGCAAAAGAAAAGGGAGCAGTTGGGCCATCTACCCCGGCTCCTCAGTGGCTCAGCCTGGTTCCAGAGGCGGGCCCAGCTCTGCTTGGTGCAGGGCTGTCTGAGGAGCGGTGAGGGCGTTTGGTGGCTGCTGCTCGAGGGAGGCTGGGACCTGTGGAGGGGAGGGAGAGCCCTCTGCTCTCCTCCTGCCCCTCACTTGGCTGGTGTAGGGATTTCGGTGTGGGAACCGCTCCAGCAATGATGTCATCCTGGGTTTTAGGGGTCGAGGTTTCTTCGTGAGCTTCAGAAGACGCATGTGCATTTGGAGTTGTAAATGCTTGTCAGAGGAGGAGAAATGGCAACGACCGCTTGCTGTGCACCACCAGCCAGCCTGTGCACCCAGACTGCACAACATCAGGGCTTACAGGAGGGCAGCAGCCATCCCAGATCTGTGCCATGGACACTTCTGGGCACCGAGGCTGCAGACCCCACCTCAGCTCCTAGATCTGGCCAAATGGTGCCCTTGCCTGTAAACCCATTGTTTGATAGGTAGGCAAGAGGCCCCCTGTGTCTATGCCTACCTGCCCTCTTCTCCAGCAGGGACCCAGTCTTTACTTCTGCTGTGCAGAGCACCGTGAGGGTAGAAAGCCATGGCAGGAAGGCTGAGTACCTTGCTGCATACTCCCCCAGCAGACGGAGATATAGGTCAGTGCAGCCCAAGTTTCTGTCTGTGCACCTCCAGATTTCTCCATCTGCAGCAGAATAGCTTCCGACTCAAGGTCATAGAGTCTTTCCTGCTCAAGGGTCACATCAGGTGAACAGCCAGTGTGAGCTGATGACTTTGAACACCAACCTGGGAGGTGGTATCGCTGCTTAGTGGGGAAGGATGGGCGTGGACAGCTCTGGGAAGCCGCATGGGCCCGCATGTGGCTCTGCCCCGAACTCACAGCTCTCATGTGCCTGTGCTTGGGACGTGCTGCCATTTGTTCCAGCCTTGGATTTGAGTGTGGCTTTCTGCCTCCCAGAGCCGCCTTTGTCTGTCTTCTCTGCGTGCAGAGTTGGATGTTGTGTGCTTTGCAGGTGGTCTGTGAATCTGCATCCTCCATCTGGAGCATGTAGAGCCATATGTGCTCTAGAACCTCATGTTCAGGACTGAGGCCAGGACAGTCTTCTTCTGATTGCAAAGACCCACCTGTGTTAGGACTCCTTCTGAGCACTGTTGAGTGTTTGGTTTTCTCTTTGGCGCTGCAGTAGGTGGTTAAAAAGGGAGAAACACTTGAAGGATATGGACCTACTTGTTTTAAGTCTGTGATGTTTTAAGCCTGTAGTCCTCAAGCTCGAGTGTGCCTTTGCATCACCTGGGCGTGGCTGAAAAGCCCTGGATCACAGTTACCCAGAGCTCTGACTCAGAAGGGAGTGGTGGGACATAGTCTGAGCATCTGCACTTGCAGGATCCTAGGAGGTGTAAGTGGGTGCAGTGCTGCAGTACATTTTTCAGAGTGGTCCCACCTTCTCCGTTGACCTAGGAAGACCCTAACTTCATGGATAAATGGATGAGTGCATGAATGAATGGACAGATAGATGGTAGGTGGATGGATGAGTGGATGAGTGGATGGGTAAATGGGTGAATGTCTGACTAATTGATTGAATGAATGTATGAATGGCAAGCTGGATGGATAGGATAGGTGGGTAGATGGATAGGTGGGTGGATGGGTGGGTGGGTGGGTGGGTGGATGGGTGGGTAGGTGGATGGTGCGTGGTTGGATGTGAGGATGGATAGACAGAAGAGTTTTCAAACAGGACAGTAAAAATGTAAGCTATATGATATTTAAAGTAATCAATTAATGCTGGGGCTAGCAACTTTTAGCTATCTACACACTGAGCAAACTCTGGTTTGCCTTGGAAGATGTATGAAGGAGGATGCGGATGATCCCACCCATTCCATTGGCTGGAACTTACATGGTGCCCACTCTGGGTGGACCAGCTATCTCCTGTCCCTGTCTGTCCCATCCCATCGTCTGTCTTCTGCACCAAGCTCACCACAATCCAATAACTAAATTTTAACCACTAACTCAGTCGTGGAGGGCACCCAGTGCCCATCAGAACAGCAGAGTCTGTGTAGTTCATGTTCATCTCCAGGGTCTCTTTCTCTTAGTCTGAGGATCCCCATGACTGCCCAGATTTGCAGCTAGTTCTGTGGTAACCTCTGGGGAAGAACAAAGTGGCAAACAGACATTCCTTCTATGCCACGCCTAATCTGCAGTTTCTTTGTAGCCAAGACATAGCGAGGGGAGTGTGAGAGTGCCAGTTACATGCTAGGAATGGCCACGGTGGGCTACGAGTGGAATGCCACCGTGCTTCCGGCTGTATTTGTGGAGTGTGACCGGGCTTCTCTTCAGGGGATTTAAGCCATTCCTTTCCTTTTCTGGGGTAGATGATTCAGTCCTGTGGCTGTCGAGGTCAGTCCTGATGGAACCTCACCCCCCTCGGCCCACCCCTCCCCGTGCATCGCCATCCCACAACTCAGACGGCGGGCTCCAGCTGCTGGGTTGGCCAGCTCCAGCAGGCCCACCGCTCTTCCTGGAGTTTGGTCTGGGGTGGTGTTGCTATTTCATGCTGGAATGTGCCCTCCTCCTTTCCAGCAGCTGTCCTCCTGTGCACACGGGAGCCAAGGCTGCTCCTCCATCCCATGGGCCTGACCCTCTTGCACCTGGCCCTGCGGCGAGGCTCGCTGCTCTCTCCAGCTGCACTGACGCCCATGGCCTGGGTACTATCCAGCCCCACGGTCCTCTGAGGAGAGCCATGATGCCCATACAGCCAGGCTCCAACAGAGACACTCACCTTGCCCAGTTCCCTAGTGAGTGCTCCCCCTGGGCCCCTGTCCTGGACATGGTGACTGGGTGAGGCGGCTCCACAGGAACTTGTGCCTACACCTGCAGCCACAGCTATATCTGTCATGCTGGTGCCAGCTGTGTGGTGGAACCCTCTCCATGTCCATTTGTTCAGAAGGCTCTGGTTTCCCCTGCCTGATGCCTGGCACCACTGTGCAGAGGAAATCTTAGCCCTGCGTTGGTATGGCCTCCGAGGGAACCTATGTGTGAGTGTTGCAGGTGGGCATGTGGTAAACAACAGCGCGGTGCTGGGCCGTGCAGGAGTCGGGATGAAATGCTGCACTGAAGACTGCGGAGTTGATATCTTTCCCAGATGTGTGAGTTCAGTCGGTGAAAAAGCTGAGACCAGAGTCCAGGCCTCTGGGACCTCAGACTCCCCGAGGTTCTCGTTGTGCTACATGGAGGACGCCTAAACTCTGAAGAAACTCGAACTGTGCACAGTTGGAACTTCCTGGCAGCAGCTATGCCTAGGTAGCAGCCTTGCTCTGAAGAGCCTGCTGCTGAGGGCCGAGCCACCAGGACAGGGCGGGGAAGCGGCCACACTTCTCCATGGCTTCCAGGTGCAGACAGAGCAACCACCACCTTTGTGGCCCCTTAGCAGTGATCCCAGGCTGAGCTGAGCGCAATGCTCCGGAAAGGGAGTGCGCTCTGCAGGTTCGCCACCTTCCTGCCGCATTGCCATTGTCCCTGGAGGAATCGACAGGACCCTGCTTTCCAGTAACTCTGGGTGCAGAGGAGCCGTCACAGCCCAGGTTGCATGGAAGGATGTCCTCACCCTGTCTCTTCTCGGAGGTGCTGTGGTTTTCCTGAATTATGTTAGAAACCAGTTCTGAGAGTCACAAGTGGTGCGCTGGACACAGGTGCAGAGAGGCGCCCAGCTGGCCAGGCGGCAGCCGAGGCCGTGTACTCCCCTGACGGGTCGGTACTTCTTGTGCATTCTGTCTGCTTCTCTGTCTGTCCATCCCTCCACGCGTAGTAAGCATCTGCTCATGACACTGCTGACCACCAGGCAAGTGTGCGGTGGTTACATGGCTCAGAATCAGCCCCTCTTCCTGTGGGCCAGGGGGAAATGTGCAAGGGAGGGAGGAAAGGTATTTGTACCCTCTTGCAGTGGCTGCGTCCGAGGAAATGAGTATCAAGGCCAGCAGAGCAGCATTTCGTGGTTAAAGGAATAATAGGAAGGAATCAAAATGCCTTGTCATGCGAGTATGGAAAGCAAGCACTTGTCCCTTAATAAAACCTGTACAGTTCCTCTTATCCATGGAGGATGAGAATGTGTGTGCAGACCCCACAGGAGGCCTGAAACCGTGGGTAGCACCACACCTCACGGACTTTGCTCCTGTGCAGTCCGGTGTGATGCTGCAGCCTGAGCATGCCTGTGAGCTGTGCTCTGGGCGGGATGGTTTGTCAGGCAGCATGACTGTACAGTCTCTGACTACCACACAGTGAGGACTGGACGGTCCGCTGAACGACCGGCAGCCAGTGGCGGAAGAGCAAGGCTTCGAGCAGCTCTGCTGCTGTCTTCTTTTTTCAGTGCACTCTCCAGCTGTTACTGGAGAGCGAGTCCTGCTGGAGGTGTCGCTGTGACACTGCCCATCCCAGCCCTGCTGAGATTATGGCCAGTCATCCTGGTCCCAGATGAGCTGACCTACCAGGGCAGGTGGAGAGTGGATAGAGGAAGCAGGCCAGCTGGTGGTGGGCCACTCCCCAGCTCAGAGTGTGTGGCACCTTCTCCAAGTTCTCCGTGTCCAGTAGGCTTGCTATGCAACACGAGTGTGAGCTCTCTGAAGAACTCCGAGCCGGGTGGATGAAGAGGACGTTTGACATACACCACAGCCGACTTTCTTACCTGCAGTCTCGGCAGCTGAGGTTCAGCCAAGGTCGGGGGAAGATGAGTTCATCTGTGTGGAGCACACATAGACTTTCTTGCCATTGCTCCCTACAACACAATGTAAGTATTTACAGGATGAAATGGAGTAATGCTGTTTACCCGCATTTGTATTGGCTTGGACGCTTGCTGTAAGTCGATTAGGGTCGCAAGCACATAGCAGAACACATTCAGTCTGAGAAAACCCCTGTCTCGTAGTAAGGAGTACTTAGCACTCCTCCCCAGCATTCTGCCCAAGGCCTTAGAGAAGGGTGAGTCGTGCTGGCATCTGGCCCAGCGTGCTCATGCTGCCCATTTGCTAAGCGACCCCCCTTGGAGTAAAACAGCTGAACACGATGCTGGTGGGGTAGGCAGGTCTCCTGTTGGCCACACTGCATGCTCTTCGTTCATTGTCCTGGGAGAAAGAAGCTTGTGTGCTGGCAGAGAACCCAGCCCCAGTAGCAGAGATGTAAGAAGCACAGCTGGGCTGGATGCAGTGGTGTACACCTGTAATTCCAGCTGCTTGGGAGGCAGAGGTAGGAGGACTGCAGGTTTAAGGCCAACTTGGGAAACTACGCAAGACCCTGTCTCAAAATAAAATTTAGAAAAGGATGAGGATATAGCTCAGTACGTCTGGGGTTCAAAAAGAAGACAAGAGGGAGGGGATGAGGGGGAGAGTGGGAGACTAGAAAGACATGCTTCATCATAATAAATAAGAATCAGCGTTGTGGAGAGCGTTTTCCAAGTGTGCGGCATCACGACATGCATGCGGACTCAGGAGTGCTTTCACTGGTGTACAGCAGCTGTCGCTGCCTCCAGTCTGCTGACTTGAGCCACTGGGATGAGCTGTGCCCTTGTGCCTGGGTGTGTGGGTGAGTACACTTGCCCACTCAGAGTGTCTGCCCTGTCTGAGCACCGCTGTCCCTCCTCAGAGGTGGGCTTGTCCACCCAGCGCTCTCAGCCTGTGTTTCCGTGAAGAATGAACCTGGTCACGTTCATTGTTACCTTGGTCTGGAGAAGGAAGCATCTGTTCTCTTTCACTGTGCTTCCACTCTGCCTGCCGCTCTGACACACATCGATGTGGATTAGAAGCCTGCTCCGGGCTGGACCACGCGTGGGATGCACTGCGGTACACGTGCCTCTGTGGGATGGGGTCTTCCACCTTAAGCAATCATCTCACAGCTGCGGGGAAGGCAGGTGTGACCAGCACATTAAAGCCTCTGCTCACAGGGCTGGCTGCTCTGGAAACAGCAAATCCAGCAAGAGTGTGCCCGGGGAGGAAGCCATGGGTGTGACACGGACCTTGGAGCTGTCAGTTCTCACGGGACCCCCGCAGGCGTGAGAGTGCCACGTGGGATCGTGGGAGGAGACCTGGTGTGTGTCATTCTGTGGCCGGCCTTACCCGCCCCATACACCATCTTCCCTGCTCCTTCTGTTCCGGGAGCAGACCCACAGGGGAACAGCTCACACCCTCCCATCCTCTGTGCTGTCGAGGTTTACAAGACACTGAAATGAACCCCTCAGGATCAGGCACGAGGCTCTGAAACCCGAGGTGGCCCTGGCACATGCCACGGCACCAGCTCTAGCCACAGGGTGGCATCGCGGGCATCACTGGGAGCCCAGCGCAGTCCCCTGCCATCCTCCCAGATGCATCTGTGAGCATGGGGCTGAGGCCAGGAGCCGTGGCTGAAGGCAGAGGGAGTCACCCCTGCCTGCTAGGCAGGGCAGCCTTGCTGTTTCCTCCCTCCCTCAGCCCTGCACACTGGACAGAGCTTCAGACGGCGGAACTTCCGGTTTATTTCAAAAACACCGGTAGCTGGTCCCTCCCTTCCTCCCAGTTCGTGGTTGTTTGTTTGAACTTGAGACTTCCTGAGCCTGGAAGGTGTTTTCGGCCTGCGCGACTCCCTGACACTGGCACTGTGTCTGCACTGCCCTATGAGGAAGGAAGCGTGCAGGACTTGCCAGCAGATGGCGGGTGTGGCCTCCCATGCTGCCCAGGCCCTCACTGGCACCGTGGCATGCGACTTGGGCTACAGGACACTGGAGACCTGAGGTCCAGGGCCGGCGAGCTTGGGAGACCACAGACCCTCTTTCTTTCTGGTGCTTAGCCAAGCCCAAGGTCACTAGGGACGTCACACCCGGCGCTTCCTGCAGGTCACCGGAGCCTGCCTGGCGTCACCCAGCTGCGGTGGAAGCCAAGAGCTCGGTCACTGTGCGTGTGATTGTCCTGAAGAATCAGAGCCACTTCTGCTTCCAAGCAACCCTTGTGAGGGAGCCTCAATGGCTGAGAAAGGGCCATCTAAGGGGGCCGCACGGCGGCTCTGGTTCCTGGCCCGGAGGCGCCGAGCTACAGCTGTACGCCTGAAGCCAGGTGAGGTCCAGGGTTGCGCAGAGTCACATGTCTCCTGGGGTGGGCACCTCCCTGGAGGAACCATGAGCCTTTCAGGACTTCTGAAGCCAGAGACGGGTGTGAGGTGTCGGCCACAGGCTGGCCGGGTCAGGGGAGCTGGCTCATTTCTGGTCTGCGTCTGTCCCCTTCCTGGCCAGTTGCAGTGGCCGTCACAGTGCAGGTCACAGTAAGGAAGTGCCAGGCATGCCGGAGGGGTTTCTCAGGCCAGGCCTGTCCACGCGGGAGAGTGGGGAGGCTGTCCTTCCTGGGATCCCCAGCAGGCCTCCGATGTGGTTTCTCTTTTGGAGCCACTTGTTGTGCTCAGTGAGATGTGCAATTTGACTTCTCTTGACTCTGAGACTAACGCTTTACAAAGTAACATCTGAAGGAACAGGACGTCTGGAGGCTGAGTTGGAACGAGAGCTCGGTGGCTGGTTTCTTTCCCTACTGAAGTTTGGGCTGCCTGCTGCCACGAGGGACCTGGACTCAGGCTTGACTGGTGACCTCTGACCTCAGTCTTTGCAGAGCTTAGCATACACGGGTGCTTATACCAGACAGCTCCTAGAAATGGGGCCCCACCCCAGCACGGCCTTAGTTTGCAGCTGGTGCTGCAGTTTGGAGTCGCGGCCAAACCCCTGCCCCTTGTGGGAGGATCGGGCCCATTAGCCTCTTGGAGCAGAAGAAAGCAGTGATGTGGGAGCCACAGTCCTCTGAAGGTCACCCCAAGGGTGCCCCAGTATGTCTCGCACAGCAGCACCCCCTTGCCCTTCCCTTTCGTCCTCCTCCTCTTCCTCCTCCCCCTCTCCTGTGCAGTGAGAAGGTTGCCCACTTGTCGGCCTCACAGTGGCTGCGTTGGTGCTGGCCCTGCTCCCCGCCATGCACACACACTCTCCCAGGGCAATGGAGAGCTTGAATCCAGCACCCACCAGGCACCATGGGTGTCCTCTCCTAGGCCAGGTGCAGAGAGGGCCCTGAGGGAGGCCAGCAAAGTGACGCCTGGAAAAGCCCTGGAGCGCCCCCCACTGTGCAGTCAGGGCTCTGCCCCTGCTTGGCCAGTGAGCAGCAGTGCACCTGGCACAGTATGCTGCTCACAGTGAAGCTTCCTGCTCCGTGGTAGCTAAAGTGACACTGAGAGAAGGGTTGGACAATCTCAGCTCTGAGCAGTGTCGCACCGAGTTGGCCTCCCAGACCACTCAGCGGCGTACCCTATCCCTGACAATTGGCCCTGCCTGTGAAGATCTTGTGCTGGAGAAGTCAGTGTACAGAGTCAAGCCCTTGAACCAGTTCTGGAGTGTCTCTCCATGGCTTCTCCACTGCACACAGAGCAGGGGATCTGGATCCAGGTTCACTGGGCTTCGAGGGCTGTGAGGGCTGCAGTTCTGTCTCCAGCAGCCCCATGGTGCCATGGACCTGCTGTGGGGCTGGAGCTCAGGTCTGCTGAACCCTGTGTCACAGCTGAAGCCCTGGAGGCCCCAGGTGTTGGACCTGTCTGTCCATGTTCTCATCCCTGCGCCTTTGCTTCTGGTGGGGTCTGGTAGCACACAGCTCCTTCCTTTGAGGGAGTCACCGTGGACAGGGAGGCAGCCTGGGCCCAGGCTGGGCCCTGGATGGAGGCAGGTCCCTGGAGGACACATTGAGCTCTGCAAGGTGGAGAGGCCTGAGGGCTCAGCAGGGTCGAGGAGACCTCGATTGAGCCACGAGGAGGCCCAGGCAGAGCCAGGCCGCCACCTGGGGAGGGAGTGCTGCAGCGTGTTCTGATGGAGCCAGGAAACCCCTGCATGTGGCTTGGTGACAAGTCATGGTCGTTTGTGAAGAGTAGTGCCAGGGTGTCATGGGAAGAAAGCCTGTGGGGGGAAGAAGGCATGGAGAGCAAGCGCCCCTGACCTCTCCTGGGATGCCAGCAGGGCAGTGGACACTGGTTTGGGGAGGCTGTCTTTATCGAGCTGAAAATGCAGATGGGAAGAAGACCATTGGGGGCTCATGCAGATGTAGGACGGAGTGACACAGAGGAGCTGGCATGGGTGGTGGCCTGGGAGTGTGTCCCTAAGGCCCTATGTCCTTCATCAGGGATGGAGCAGAGCGAGCATGAGCCATCTGTCATAGCAAGTGGGGACCTGGGGCCCTGCCAGTCTGGATAGTTGGCAGGTGAGACCCTGCCTGTGTAGTGTGGCCCTCACCAACAGATACGCCACAGGCCTGCCTTTGCATAACAGGAGTAGGCAGCAGGAGAGGCACAGAGGCAGAGCAAGTGGATGGCAGCTTGCGTGCAGATGCCAGGCCCTCGGGCAGATGGTGAGCACTGAGTCCATCTCCCCAGGTAAATGCAGGAGAGGCGAACGGAGCACAAGCATCATTCGGCTGTGGCCAAGGAATCCAGGCGCTTAGCAGTGGCATTCACATTGAGTGGATGGAAGTAACATCAGGGCTGGAGTTGAGCGTGGCTGGAGCAGCAACAGAGCATAGGAGGACTGGGACACCAGAGGTCAGTCCTGTGTCCTGCAGGAATTGCTACCACTGGAGTCCTGGGGGAAGGGAGTTGGCAGAGGCCTGTCTGGGAGGTACAGCTGGGCGGCGGATTCTTGCCTGACCCTGCTGGATGACCCCACAGCCCGTCACAGACCCCTGAAACTGTGCAGAGCAGATAGAGGCTCCAGGTCAGAACCAAAGCCTCCTTGGGCAGGAGGGGTAATGGGCCACCATTTCTGGCCAAGTGCTGAATGCACCAGAGCAGCTACAGCCACTCCCGTTGGAAGCAGTGAGATACTGTCCTGTGAGTGAGAAGGAGAATTCTGAGTGGAGGGAGAGGGAGCTCCCCGGTAGAGCACTGCCTAGCATGGGCGGGAACTGGATTCTAGCTTCAGCAGCTCAGAAAAACTAACATACCCTGAGGCAGCACAGTGGAGACCATGTGCAGTGGTTCCCCATGGAGCCTGGGTCCCGGCAGCAGGAACGGATTCTTCCTCTGATGCCAAGCCGGGCATCCCTGTGTGGCAGCTGGCCAGAGGTCACTCGAGCTGTGATGGTACAGAACCTCACCTGGGCAGGCGGCTGGCTTGGCATGCTGGATCATCTGCTGGGAAATAAACCTGAAGGTAGGGTACAGCCACAGGGACAGACCTGGTGACATGGGGTGGCCTCAGCAGTTCTCAGCACCTGCTGGGTGATAGCCAGGTAGATGCCTATGTCTCCTTGTGCCTGCATTGGCCATGTCTCCACTGAGCCTGGTGCTTCCCTTCCAAGTCTACCTGCTGACTGCCCTCCTGGGCATACCCACTTCCTGCACGGCTCCTGCTCAGGCTGGACTCGCAACTTTCGGGACCTCTGCTGGGTGCTGGGGCCGCTTGCTTGGGTGAAACATTGGAAAGTACACATGCAGGTTAGGTCACCTGTGGGGCTTCCCCAGCATGTAGAGGGGACACCTTCTCCAGAAGACCCTGGTGATTCATAGCTGCCAGTGGCAGTTTTTTGAACGGAAATGGGTGTCACTGTTTGTCCTGTGGAAGTTAGGACAACTTCATGACTGTCACCTCCATCCTGGCTACAAGGCACACTGCAGCTTCAGCAAAGCGCATCCACCACGGACGCCAGACTCGAGCGCAGCATGTTGCACATTGGGACTTACAGAGTCTTCAGAGACAGAGACTTCACTTAACCCAGCAAAAAGTGTTTTCTGTAGAATTTAGAAATTCTTTTTATTGGAAAAATCTGTTGATAGAACTGGGTGGCACTGGCCACCTTCAGCAGAGACAGTGCCAGTGCCAGGGGCAGCTCAGCACACTGCGGCTCAAGATGGGCCCGGCTTCCTGCTGGGCATCCTGATGGCTGATGTGGATGGTTGGGAAGATGTTTGAATGTGAGGTCATGTGCCAAAAGAGCTGTGATTCTGGAGAGACGTGGAAAAGTTAACCCATCCACGTGGGCTCAGGGAACAGTAGAACTGATCAGAGATGTGTTGGGGATTTTTAGTTTTTTCTGGACAGATCAGTTTACCTCAAATGGATGTTCCCTGTGGCCACCTAGAAATACTGAAAACGTAATGCTAAGTGTCCAGGGCACTGCCTAGGCAGACCCAGCTTGTCCTGAGTTCCAGTAGTGCTGGCATAAACATGTCCCCGATGGTGGCTGTGTGAGAGAGGGTAGCCTGCTCCCCCACCAACCCACAGGCCACAGGCAACCTTATACAGTGAGCGCATGAAAGCAGCCACGGTCCTGGCTCAGCCCAGAGTCGCAGTGTCTGTACAGTGGCCCAGAGAGCAGCAAGGGGCCCCAGAGACCCCCCCAGTTGTCCTGGAGGCAGCTCCGAATGGGAGCGGGAGTTTGGGAATGCACTGCGGCCTGGCCAGGAAGCCGACAGAAGCCCCTCCCTCACCTTGTCACGCTTCTGCCATCTTTAAACACGCCTTCTGGAGCCTGTGAGACTGTCAGGGCAAGATGCACAGTTGGATGTGAGGGCATCTTGAATGGGGGACCCTGGCAGGGACATTTCATAAGTGCACCCTGGAGCTTGTCCAAGAAGAGGTTCGTGGTCTGAAGAAATCTGATGGTTGCGGTTAGTTCTTTATCGCCAGCACATGCGCTGACCCTGGTTTCTGGCTTTGTTTTCCTTCATCTTCCCCAGCACCTTTGTTGGGTACCTGCAGGGGTCTGTGCGTCTCTGTGGTCCTTATGGGGCCCTGGGCCCTGGGCCCTCGGTGGTCCCTGTGTACTCTCTGTTAGGTCTTTGTGGAGTCTCTGTTGGGTTGTGAAGAATTTGTGGGGTCTCAACAGAAGGTCCTGTGGGGGTCTGTGGGAGTTCTGTGGTCTCTGTGCAGTGTATGCAGGGTATCTGTGGAGGGTCTGTGGGCTCACTGGGGTCTCATGGGTGTCTGCGGGGTAGCTGTGAGGTATCTGGAGGATGTCTGTGAGAACTCTGGGGAGTTTCTTTGGTGACTGGGGTTTATGAAGTGTCTGTGGGGTCTTTGTGGGGTGGTTTCACAGTCTCCTATGGTGTCTGAGGTTTCTGCATTGTCTATAGGGGCTCCAGGGGGCCCCTGTGGAGTCTCTGGGGTGGAAATGGAGCATATGTAGCATCTCTTTTAAGAGTCTGCAGAGTGTTTGTGTAATGCTGTGGGGTTTTTGTGAGTCTCTGTGGGGTGTCTGTCTGTGGGGTCTCTGTGGGGTTTCTGTGGAGTATTTCTGGGGTCTCCCTGGGGTGTCTGTGGATTGTCTCTGTGGCATGTCTTCGGAGCCCCTGGCCCTGAGGAACAGTGGGTGATGGCACACACCAGCCATGCTCCCTACCCCATCCTGTTATCCCAGGGAGGATCCTAGGGATTATCCCAGGGAGGTTGTGGGTCACCATGTTGGGGTCCAGGAGTACTGGACACCTCAGTGTAATGCTGATATGGGTTAGGGATCTGTCCCTACCTACATCTGTGGACAGGTTTGTCCTCACCTTTCCCTCTGTCCATTGAAGTTCAGTCTCCACAGAGCCCTTGGGTCCAGAGTGGTGGCATGTGCCCTGACCTGGTCATCTGCACTCTGAGTGGGGTGTGTTCTTTGGACCCCAGGCTGCCAGTCCCCAATGAAATACTGGAGAGAGTTGAGTGGGAACGTGGCCAGCGGCCCGGCCCTGCTCCCTTCCTTAGCAAAGTCACAATGGGTCCCTGGGAGGAAGGTGTAACTGTTGGTGGCCTGACAGTATGGGTGTCTACCGCCCCTCCCGCCCGACAGCTGGAGACCTGCCACCTGCCAGTCTCCTCTGCCTGCCTCCCTGTTCCCTGGGAATGCGGGCTGTTCCTTCCTAGAGTCGCTGGCATCCCTAATATCCATCCGGCCATGTGTAAACAAGCAGGGTGGAGGGAGAAGGGAGTGTTTGGTGAGCAATCAGCTTTCAGCGCTGGGCCCCAGCATGTGGTGAAGCTAGAGTGGAAAGAAATTCAGGGGTTCCGGCAGAACGACCGCAGAGGCCAAGCTCCGCGCCAAGCCTCGCAGGGACCAGGAGGGACAGTGCGAGGGCAGAGGGCCATGGCAAGAGGGTGGCTGGCCCAGATCTCCGTGGCGGAAATGCAGAGCTACTTCCTTTACTCTGAGTGGTGCTCCTGGCTGTGCTCTGTGGCTGAGGGTGAGTGTCCCTGCTGGGCACTGGAAAGGCTGCTGCGTGCGCGGTGGGCTTGGCAGGGGTGGTGTCCCCGCATGGTCCCCGTTTTCAGGCTCAGGGTGGGGAACCGGATTCGTGAACCCACCCAGGCACTGCCAGTCGCTCTGTTTCCTGTCATCACTCATCCTAGCCTGGCTGGCATGGGTGTCTGCGGTGGCTGTGGCCATCAGCTGACAGCTCCGGGCAGAGCTGTTAGCTGCATAGTATCAGCTGTCCCTTGACAAAGGGACGCACCCCTGGGTCACTAGTTTGAAGATCAGCTTCCTCCTGCATTTGGGTCAAGTGGCACAAAGCAGCCTTTGTGTCAGCTCTGCTGGCAGGGCAGGGACTTCCTGGCCCTTCAAGATCTGCCGTATATGGGGCTGGGGTCACCTCTTTGAAGTGGGGGTCCTTCATACACTCTTGCATTCACATCTGTAGGGCCTGTGGCTGAGGTCTCAGAAGGGTGGGCTCTGTGAAGTGGTTCTGTGTGGTGTTTGGTGGTCAGCCCGGCAGTCTGAATCCTCCTCTCAGGTTGAGCTTTGCCATTGACGGGTCTTATTCTGCTCTCTTCCAGAGCCCAGCCCCATGCAGTAGGGCACAGTGGGCAGCAGTGTTGAGGAGGCCAGGCAAGGTCAGCCCCCAAGAGCTCTGCGTACTGCTGGCCCCCAGTACCATGTGCCTTCTGCCTCCACCTGCCTTTTCCAGGGCTGAGACACAGCAGTGGCACTGAAGCCTCCGCCAGGAGGGCCACACATGCCCTAAGCACAAGCCCGTGGTGTGGAGCAGCGTGAGGTTTATGGGCAGCCTTGGGGCACATGGCCCACTTGGAATGAGCCCCACTTAGGATCAGGACCCTGAGCTGAGGTTGGAGGCACATTGCAGTCCCAGAGGAGAGAAGGGCCAGGACAGGGGCAGCAGGTGTGGCAGGGGGCTCCCAGGCATGACTGCACAGCATGGGGCAGCTGTGGCAGCAGTGAACCCCAGGGTCTGCGGATGGGGCCTGCCCTCTACCTTGTCCTTCTGCTTGTGGAACAGCAACATCCTTTTCCTTTAGGGAAACTGAGGCTGAGTACTAGCAGCTTCTGTGGGTTGAATTCTCAGCAGTAACTGGACAAGGAGCCACCCTTTGGACAAAGCGGTCTGGGGAACTTGATGGAGACACTCATGTGTTCATGACACCCTCTGCCTACCCCAAAAGAGACCAACGCTGTTCCTGGTCTTTGGGGACAGTCCCAGGAAGGGATCGGGACACACAGGAGGGCAGGTCCTTTGAGCATCAGGTCCCTGGTCACCAAGACGCCTGGCTGGCCACTTGCCAGTGCCCTTGTGTTTAGACTGCAACAGGGTCAGAGAGTCCACAAGGCCCAAGGGTCTCTGCCTGCGTCCCATGTCAGGGTGGATCGGGTCCCAAAAGGCTGTCTAGAGTGCAAGGGCAGGGGCCCTGCGCTAGTTTGCCCGCCTCTGCTCGGTGCCCAGGAAGGCCAAGGCGCCCCCACTTTCTGTTCCTCTCTGCCCTCCTGCTTTCTCCTCACTGATGTCCACTTCCCCTCCTCGCTCCCTCGAGCTGTGCACATGATGGCCATTGAAGTGCTGCTTCAGACGGGCAAAGGCTCGTGCCCTCCCCCTCCAGCAGGGACACAGCAGAGGCTGAGTCAGAGTGGCCAGAAGGGGAACTGAAATCGTGCTTCTGCAGCCAGGCAGCTCAGCCCCACACTTGACGAGAGCAAGGAGGGCCGGGGAGGCGTCTCCAGCTGGTCCTGGCCACAGTGCCCCGCCAGGCCCCGCACACTCGGGGTGGCTGAGGAGAGGTGAGGCCTTCAGTTCCTTCACTGCTGCCTCCACGGGGAGAGCGGGGTGTGGGCAAGTCGGGGGCGTATGGGTCTTGGTGGCATGGAGCCTGGCCCACACCATGGCTGTGCATGGTACGAGGGTAGCAGAAGAAAGAGAAGAGAGAAGAAACAGCAGTGGAGAGGGAGGTGGGTCCCCTTCTGAGTGGAATAGCTGCGGTCTCAGCGCGCATCTCCAGCCTGCGGAAGGGTGAAGGGGCTGGGCGGCAGGAGATCGTGCTGAATGAAGCCCTGTGTCCGGAGGAATGCGTTGGGATGCAGCAGACACAGCAGGGTGGGAGCTTCCTCTTGAGCTGTGGCCATGCTCCTGAGGGCGAGTGGACCCTGGGTGGCTGCCCCACAGTGAGTTGTGATGACTCAGAGCTGTGCTGTTTGCCAAGTGAGCCCGGCGGCCTCTGCCCAGGGCCTGGGAAGCGACACATGTTCTCTGCTGCCTTTGGGTTTGCTTGTGCTGGGTGGCAGGCGGGGCGAAGGGTTCCCCAGCCACAAGGAAACTTGAGCTGCGCAGCTCGGAAGCATGGGAGAAGTGGGGCTCGGGCAGCCCCCTTCTCTGCACAGTCTGCGGCAGTGCTTTTTGGGCTCAGCCCTGCACGGCGTGCCACAGTCCCCGCTGCAGCACGCATCTGCCCTCCTAGGTCTCCATTTCAGGCTCTGCGAGGTTCTTCTGTGTGATGCCAACCTGTGAGCCCTGCAGAATCCTGGGGCCTGCGGTTGCATTGAAAGAGCGTGAACCACACACTCTCGCGGTCACTCTCTGGAGTTTGAAGAGCAGGGTTGCATATGTGCGGTTTAAATGGTTTAAAGCCTTGCAGTGGGACAGCCACCCAGAGCCCCACAGCCTCAGGTAGGTCTGGGGACAGGAGACTTTCCCGAGGCTGTTTTTTAAGGAGAATTTTTAAAGAACATGCCTAATAAAACCAGCATGATGGCTCCTGCTGCACTAGAGAAACAGGAAATAACCCAGCACCAGACGCCTGAGCCGGGAAGCGAGAGCTGGCACGGCCTGCAGTTCCGGCACCTTGCCTGTGGGGTGCCTTTTCCCTGGCACGAGCCCCTTCACATCCACAGCTGCTTAAAAGGGGTGTTCAGAGCGCCGCATGTGCACCACATGAACAGATCCAGAAAAACCAAGTGCCTCTGCGTGTCGTGCAGCATGGGGGTGAGCAGACAGTCTCCGAGGCCACACAGTGCTTCCCTCCCTCACCCCTGCTCGGTCCTGAGAAGCAGTTCTGAGTCCCGCTGCACACCATTCTCTGCACAGGTGCTGTGGACAGCCTTGCTTGTGTTACTGAGAGTTGCCATGCTCGGGACCTTCGTCAGCTAGGAGCAGCAGGACGGGTGCCATCTGCCTGTGGGCATGTGGCTTGGGCCTGGCATGGGCTCCTCACCACCTGCCTCCTCCCACCTGGGCCCTGCCCCTGGCAGCCCTGTGGTGTAAACAAGCTGTGTTCCGGGATGTTGCTGTGGCTCTTGGCTGGCACCTGGCCCTGGCCTGCACCTGAAGAGTGGTGGCATAGGCCAGAGTGAATGGTGCCCACCTTCCAGGACACAGAGTAAGCAAGATATGAGTCTGGGGGACACCTGTACCCCGTTTCCCTTTGAAGTGTCTTCCCAAGAGATGTACACCATTGAGATTCTTCTCTAGATGTGTTATTCCCCAAGGAGGACAAAAGCAGGTTCCTGGGCATGATCTCATTGAAGTGGTAGAAGTTTGTGAGAAGCTGTGAGTTTCCCAATTTACCAGGTGTGTGTAGGTGGCTCAGGTGGAGAAGTCCTTCTTGAGGTGGAGCTGAGCGTGGAGGTGAGGTTTGCCCCTACACTCTAGGGCCCCGCTCGGCAGGGCCCAGCAGCCACCCTTAGTGGGACCTGGCTCATCAGGCTTCACGCCCCCTGCCACCTGGGCTGGCGGTCAGGCGCTGGGCCTGGGAATGGTTCTTGTTCAGAGGGCCTGTCTGTGTGATGCCTGCTAACCTTATATTTGAATGAGAGCGCAGATTTCCTACAGGGGACATTGGCCTGGACTTACAAGTGCACCAACGGGGAGGACCAGGCCTGGACCCGGGCTGCTCAACTGCTGGGTCACGTGTGATTCTCCTGTGAAGACAGCCCTGTGGAGGCCGAGCGCCTGTGAATGGAGTTGTCCTGGGCCATCAGGGCTTGGAGTCCCCTCGCCCTGGCCAGATGCTGGAAGTTGGCTCGGCGGGTCCACAGAAGTGACGTGGGAGATGTGTCTCAGATGGACTCGCTCCTGGGAAGCTGCTAAGGAGCATTCTGATGAGGACTTGGTCCCTGGCAGCCCTCCCAGTAGCTCACAGCCACCTCCCCTGTCTGAGGCTTCTGGGGTCTAACGTCTGACGTGCAACAAGGTTCCCTACAGCTCTGGTTTTGTCTTACTTTGTTTCTGCCACACGGGAGGCTGAGCCCAGGGCTTCACCTCCGGCTGCACCCCAGCCTGTGGCCCAGTTTGAAGAGCGCTGGTTGCTTGTTGTTGCCTCAGTGAGTTAAATGGCCATGCTTTCTTCCAGCCGCCCATGTGCCTTGCTGGGCCATCCCCCCAGGCCGGACTCGAGGGTAAGGTTCAGGTGTTGGCACACACAGAATGGGTGTCCAGGCGAGCCAGGCACCATCCAGGGAGGGGTTCCGTGTGCTGGGGGAGCCCGGGTTCTACCTGGGGGGCAGGGCACAGTGCGCTCTGTGGTGAGGGTGGAGCCTGGTGTAAGGAGGCTGGAGGAGGATCCGTGATAGACAGGCTGAACGGGTATCTTAGTCATTTTCATCTCTGGGATGCACCTGGCACCCACAGTTCCACGGAGGAGCAGTTAATTGGCTCACATTTAAGTCCATAGTGGGCCGACTCCAAGGTGAGACAGTACAGCAGAGGGTCCTGGTGAAGGAGAGCTGCTCCGGGCATGGCAAGCAGGAAGCAGAGAGCAGGGGGAGCCAGGAAGCAGACAGCTCAGTGACACCTCAGGGGTCTGCCCTGGTTCCAGTCTATAGAGACAACTACAAGGGCCTAGTTCAGAGACAGGACACAAGACTTCCGTTTATCAGGGCTATCTGGAAACTGGACAAGGGAGGCCTGGGGGTGGCCATTGCTTAGAGCACACGTGGACAGCTGGTCCCTGGAGAGTGACCCCCAGCACTGCCACATGTCTGGGGAGTGCTGGTGTCGCCTCTGTGCATTCCTGGGCTGCAACACGGAGACAGCAGATGTCCTTGACAGACCAGCCAGATCAAAAAGGCAGAAGGAAGCACAGGCCCTGGGTCAGGGAGGAGGACAGCGTTCAAAGGTTGTGCCGGGCTGATGAGGGATAAGGGGGTCACCATGGGCTGAGGGCAGGAAGTGTGAACTTGGGAGGAATGAAACAAAATAGGAAACTGGCCGACCCCAGCGGTCGTGGCACCTCCAGGGGCAGACACAGCAAGATCAGGAACTTGCTCAGGGAGCGTGGTAGCCTCTCTGTCCACCGGCTGAGGGGCAGCTAAAGTCAGATGCATGCAAGCCTTATGCCTTGTTTTCAGGGCCCAGGATGGAGGCTGGCACATGCGCCTCTCTGCTGTTGTTTTCTCTGATTCAACAAGCCCACAAGATTTGACACTGCTGGGTGTGGGTACCCAGAGGCCAGGGCCCTGCTGGTGACATCTGTCCAGGACTGCTCAGGGCCTCCAGGGCTTCTTACATAGGTCTGTAAGCTGTGCTATGGAAACACTGAGGGTGGAGAGACAGGTCTAAGCATCCTGATGTGTCTAGAGTCCCCTTTTACCAGCTGTGCCACCTTCTCCCCCTGCCAGGGACAAGGCTCCTAGGCCCAGCTGAAGTGTCGTGTCCTTACCGGGGAGTCGTAGAGCTGTGGGTGCAGGCCTTGCCCACCTGATCTCCTCAAGACAGGGAGTTGAATGTCAGTAGGGTCCTGGCTCCAGGTGAACACTGGCCTCCCCTCCAGGGCTGCCCTTTGCTGCTGTGCCAGTCTGTGTCTGGTGAGTCTGGAGACGATGGCACCTTGCCACTCGCCTGTTTGTCCTGTGTCAGGCCCTGGTGCCCAGGGCACCAGCATCTTCTCCCATGGCACCTGGCTGTGTCTGGCAGGAGCAGGTGGGTGTTAGTTTGCAGATGAGGTCACTGAGGCTCAAGGATTGGAGTGGCCAGTCCCCCTTCTCCCAGGCATCTGAGGCTCTGTCCCTGGAGCTCCAGCGGCCTCCTCTGTGTAAGAGATGGCTGAGGTGTCTCCAGCCCTCTGGCCCGTGTGGGGACTCACCTCTGTAATGTGACCTCTGGCCCTGCCCTGTGCAATGCAGCCAGGGCTCACTGGGCCCAGGTGAGGTGTACAAGCCCTGCCTCCACAGGCCCAGCCCTCAGCTGCCTCTTTCCCACACTCTCTCCATCCTGGTGGCCGTAGGGACAGTGACTGTGAGGGCAGCAGGCTGGGATGGCTGGACACCCTGCAGTTGTGGTGCTCTGGGAAGCAGCCCTGCAGCCAGGGACATCCTGCAACCTGCCCCACCCCCCGCTCACCGGCCAGACCCCACCCCATGGTGCCACTTCCGTGTTAGCCCAGGCTGCACGCGCCTCCCTCCCAGGCCTTTCCTCTCCTCTCTCAGGCAGGGCTGGGTGCCCGCAGTCACATGGCCTCACCTCTCCCCTGTATCCAGGCCTGCCAGGTCCCATGGCAGCCTGAGCCCCTCACATCAAAGGGGCACCCAGGCAGATAGTGTTTAAAATAGGGTGCAGCAGCTTTAGAACAAAGGATAGGAATGGAATTTTAAGAGTGCTGCGTCCAGTGACCCAGGTGATGTGCAGCCTGGCAGGCTGGTCCTTGCCGCACCGCCAGCCTCCCCTCACCCTCTGTCTGCAGCTGTGTGGTCGAGCTGGGACCAGGAGGGCATGACTGTGCCATTGCTTTGCACTTAGCCTTGCCCTGTTTTCCACGTGAACCCGTTTTGAGGAATAGCTCTGTGAGGGCCTGGTGTCCTCTCCACTCCTAGCCCTCCTCAGCCAGGTCTAGGGGCCCTGGCACGGCAGATCCAGGGCTCCAGCAGCCACACCCTCCTGCCACCTGTGACACCTAGACACGGCTGTGGTGTGTTTCCTTCTGGGCACAGCCCAGCCACCACCTGGCATCCTGAGCCACTCTCATCTCCTGCCACCCCCACGAAACTCCACACAAAGCTCAGATACACCTGGCACTCAGCACGGCTGATCTGCACTCTCCCTGCCAGGCACAGCCCAAAGCTGGAGACCTGGCCTCGGGTCCTGAAGCCCAGCCTGGCCTGACTCTGGGTCCCAGCGGGTGCTTGGGGCCAGACTGCAGGGCACATGTGGTCTGAGCCTTAAGGACTCCAGGACCCTCTTGTCCTGCACATGTCAGCCAGGGGAAGCCCAGGCAGAGCGGCGTCCAGGTCTTCACTCACCCTGGACTCAGACTTGCCGTCAGGAGCCTCAGGTGGGTCTTGAGATGCAAGTGGTGGGTGTGGGGAGACCAGGTTGCCTGGGCTACTGCTGTCCTTCAGTGGGGCAGCCATGGCCACAACTTGAGTGTCCAGGTTGTGACAAGTGCCTGACAGCCTTCTGGAGAGGACTTTCCCCACACCCTGGGGTAGGGAACCTCCTCCTGCCCCCTGCCCATATAGCCTGGCCTCGGTGGACTGACCTGGTGGACAGATGGGGCCTCGCCTTTGCGGCCCTGCTTTTGCAGCCTTTTGTTTGAGTTGGCCCCACCTGTGTTTGCCTTCACACTGTGTCTGCCCCACATCGCGCTGCACCAGGTGGGGCAGGTGTATAAAACATACTTGTTCATCAGGAGACAGCTGTACCCATCCGGGTCATTTGTGCCAGGCCACTCACCCCACCCTCGAGTGGCTGGCTTTTGTGGAACCAGAGCTTTGCTCTTGAATCCCCCGGGGGTGGGACACTAGCCACTACCCAAGGCTATTGGACACTGGGCCTAGGATCCCTGACTGCCTGAGGTGCAGGGGAGGAGAGGGCTTGTGGTTGAGCAAAAGTGACTGAGACCGACTCCACAGAGATGGGAGAGGCGAGGCCATGTGGCTGTGGGCCTAACCCCCGGTGTCCTTTTCCTCCATGATCATCAGAACAGGGCTGGGGTCTCTCCCGCGTCCTGCCACCTGCCGGAGGCCCAAGGCGCTCCTGGCCCGTCCCCAGTACTGTGCCTGAGTTGTGTTATTATGAGGAAACCTAACTTCTGTGTGTACTTACACCAAAAAGCACATGTAAAGGAGACTCCATTAAAAACTGATGTAAGAAAGCAGCTCTCTCCCCACCACTCTGAACCCTGCAGTCCCAAGGAGGGACTGGAGTTGCCTGGGGTGAGTCAGCCTCTTAAGTAGTGTGTATAAAACAGTGGCGCCTTTGGTCACAGCTGCAGTGTGAGCCTGACATGCCCACCTCTGTATCCTTGCAGGCTGTGGGTGCCATCAGGTAGGACAGCTCCCTGAGATCATGCACGTTCAGTACCCCCAGGAATGAATCCAGTGCCCTCCCTGTCTGCACCTTGCTGTGGCAGGGGAGGGGCACACAGCTGCTTGTGTAGTGATTGTGTGGTCCTGGGTGTGGGCCTGCAGGCCCAAGGACGAAGTAGGGATTGGGGACCCACAGTGCAGAAGGGAAGAGAGGGACCGTCTTGCCTCCGTCCTGGTGTCCTCCCTCTGTAACTCAGCTTCTTGTGGAGGGAGCGCCCTGCCGCCCTTGCGGTCCCGTGCTGACAGCTGTGGGCTGTGTGTGTGAGCCCCGTCTTGGAAGTTGTCTCTGCTTCTGCTCCTAGCATGTCTACTCTGTGCATGTGCTGAGACCACTCGAGGCCTTTGCTATGCTGTCAGGCCCAGAGCGTAGCAGAGTGGACATGGACCTCGCAGCCCTGGGGTAGATGGACACTGGCGCCTCAAGCATGGGGCGGGGATGCAGACCTCAGGCACACATCACGGGGTGTTTGGCAGGATGGCCGCCAGATCTCAACACTGCAGGTGGTTGGAAACTAAACACAGGAAGAAGTCAAACTGTGCTTGGCCGTGTCCCCTGATCTGCTCCTGTGTCTCCAGGGGTTACCCTGTCCCCACAAGCTAATGACGCAAGGCCTGTAGGTGTGGCTGAGTCCCACTGGGTGCAGCTGGCAGAGGAGCTGATAGAAAGAAGGATCCTCTGCCAAGGACCCTGAGGTCAGTTGGAGAGGGCGTGTGGACCCCAGACTAGAGATGACACATCTGTCCTATGATGGTGAGCTCCCTGGCATGGCCACTGGAGTCCAGGGTTGAGAGTCTCTCTCATAGCCATGAGAGAGGTGGAAGGTGGAAGCCAGAGATCCAGAAAACTGCAGCCTGCAGATCACTGTTGGTCAGGTCTGAAGGAGCGCCCCAGTCCGGAGTGCATGCTTAAGGTGGGCGGGGAGTTGGGTCACAGGAAACAGGTCTTTGTGCGGAGACTGCCTTCAGCCTGAGCCTGCGTGAGGAGGGGAAGTGACTTCCACTTCCGGGGGGGCTCAGGCGGGCCAGCCACCAGAGTGACCGTGCTCAGGAGAACAGGCCGAGGAAGCTGGCACTGAGCTGGCTGCTGTCAGCTGGATGTGCTGACAGCACAGACTGGGGTCATGAGTCTGCAGCAGGGCAGACCTCACAAGGCTCTGCTGGAGCGTTGTCATTGTTCTCCCCGTCTCACTGGCATCGAGATGGGGAAACCGAGGCTTCAGGCAGTGAACAAAGAGCTGGAGTCCTCGAGGGCTGCAGTTGGGGCTGCAGCTTGGACAGCGCCACTTCTGGCACTTCTCTTTGTCCCTGGGTGCCCCTCCCTCAGGGGGGCAGAAGAGAGCTTGGCTAAGGAGGTAGGGTACAGACCCAGAGGGCAGCTGGGGTCCTTGCTGGCCTGCAGAGGACTACAGCCTCACGGGGCAGGAACCCCAGTGCACACTGAGGGTGGGAGGGTCAAGCCCGTGAGGGGCTGGGGACACAGGACATTGCCCCCTTGGCTTCTGGGTGTTAGGTCAGTGCTGAAGCCTAAACGATGCTCTTCCTGGGCTCAGCGTGGGTGTCCTTGGCCCCTCGGGCTCTGCAGTCCCATTCCAGTCTGTGGCACTTGGGGTAGTCTTGGGTGCCCTTTCTGGACTTGGAATCAAAGCTTATACTCGCCAGACCTTGTGGGTCCCGCCGTCATCTTAGAAACCCATGCTGGCAGCCACCAGTGGCATGCACCCAAGGACCTGGTCCCCCCGCCTCCCACTGTCGAGGGCTCCTTTTTGATGGGGGCTCTGAGCTCCCAAAACTGGAGGAGCTTAACTGCCAGATGCAGTAGCACAGAGGCCCCTGCATATGTGGGCTGCAGCTTGTCACCCTCCGCTGTGTCACCAGGGCAGAGGCCGCAGCCTTCCTAGAGGTTACCTTTCCTCAGCACTCACAGGACTGGCTGTACCGGATCCCTGTGGTTCAGGTCCCTGTGCCCTGGACCTGGCCGAGCTGGGCCGCTGCGCTGGACAGGACTTGTGGGGTGTACTGTATCTGGCTAAGCTGGGGGCCCTGCAGGGGGTGTGTAGACAGGCAGCACGGGATCCTGAAGCTGCAGCCAGCAAGCTCAGCTGCCGCCAGGATTTCAATGGTTAAGCTGTCTGCAGGGGATAAGTGAGCTGAGCTGCTATAGCTCCCTAATCGGGGACATCGAATCCACAGCCCTGGGGCGGAGCAGCCAGGGGCCCAGGAGCAGCGGCAGCTGGGGAAGCGCTCTGTCCCCTAGCAGCCAAGATGGAGCTCCACTGCCTGTCTTTGTGTGGTGGGGCTGCGTGTTGTGCAGCGCGGACTACCACTCCTGACCGGTGACGGGGACAGGGACGGTGGCAGTATGACCCTCAGCCTGGTCTCCCTGCTGTCCCAGGACATCTGTGCTCTGTGGCTGCTGCTGAAGACACAGGCAGGTGTGTATCTGGGTGGTCCGTGTTTCTCAGGGGTGCGGTGAGCTGTGGAGACACTGCTGGGGGGGCTGCGAGGGGGGTACGTGCGGCCCAGTGCGAACTGGTGGTCTGGTTGTTGACAGGAGGCCTGCAGTGGGGCGGATGGTGCACAGGAGGCCTGGACGGCCGGATGCTGGGATCTGAGGTCAGCTCTGGTGGCACTGCCCGAGGGACAGAGGGAGGAGCTGGCTTCTTCGGGCAGGTGTGGGGCCTCATCCCCATGCCTGGGCCACCAGCCCCGCCAGGGCGGCCGAGTGAACACAGAGCTGCATCAGCTGCTATACCCAGTGCAGCCGCTGCAGCTGGGGGAGGGGTGACGGCAAACCCTTCCGGTGCCTTTGTTCTGGGCTCAGAGGCGGTGAGGCGGTGACAGGCACTCTGAGCCAAGGTGGGGCAGCACCTTCCACTAGTGAGCTTTGTGAACTGTTGAATGAAAGTCCAGGTACGCGACAACAAGCAAGCTGAGTTTCTAGTGTAATGGGAAGCAGGGGGGACGGCCCGGGAGCTGAAGGTATGTAGGTGCTTCTCACAGACTCAGTGGCTGAGAAATGTTCCATCTCATATTGGACATCAGGGTCTGGGTGGCAGGGCCAGGACACCCACCCAGATAACTGGAAGGAGCACTTTCGTCCAGTGTCGCCTCAGCAGGGCTCTCAGATGCCACCCTGGATACTAGAAAGGCGCTTTGTCACCGGGATCTGCGGGAGCCTTCAATGTGGTCATGTGGAATCATGTTAGATGCCTGTTGTGCTAACTACATTCAAGTTTTAATTCTTACAAGCTTCTGTGTTCTCACTCTATTTATGCTTTAATTGGGGGGAGGCTGGGGATTGAACCCAAGGCTTTTGTGTTGAGCTGTATCTTCAGCCCCTTTGAGACAGTCTTGCCAAGTCATTCGTTCAGTTACCTGGGCTGAGCTCAGACTTGCAGTGTTCCTCCCCCAGCCTCTGAGAGTGCTGAGCTCACCCGCCAGTGCGTTTATTTTCAAGACGAGTGAGCTCAGAGATCGTGTCCTGAGGGAGGGGAGGGGCCCAGAAGCCCTTCAGGGTTAAGTCTGTCAGGAGGCTTTGGGGCTGTGGCTTCCACGCCAGGGTAGGTTGACAGGTCTGTGCGTGGGTGGCACTGCCAGTGCATACTCCAGGGCCGTGGAATAGGACACCATGTGCCCACTGGCAACTGCTCTCCACACATAGGCGTCATTCCACTGCTGGGCACCAAGGCAGCCAGGGAAGAGGTTTGGGGTGTGGAGCCCACGTGGGGCTGCAGCACACAGGTCACGCGGCTCTCCCTCTCTCGCATCCCACAGGCTCCTCCCAAGGCCTTGGCAGCTCTGCGCCATTGCAGCTGGAGGGCACGAAGGCCTGGCTACTTTAGAGCTGCTTGTGTGGATCCCCTGAGGTCTGAGTTCTTATGCTCATATGATGACAATTGTTTTAGAAAGGAGCTCTAAAGAAAAGAGCCATCAGAGAAATTTCTTTCATTTCTAAGTAGCTTTGGGCTCGTGTGTGTGTGTGTGTGTGTGTGTGTGTGTGTGTGTGTGTGTCTGTCTGTCTGTCTGTCTGTCTGTGTGTGTCTGTCTGTCTGTCTGTGTGTGTGTGTGTGATATGCACCTGACGTGAGGATGTGTGACATGCATGTGCTTGTAATCTATAGGTATGTGCATGTGATATATTAATAAGACCCATGTGATCAGTGTTTGAGTTATGTGAGATGTATGGATGTACAGGATGTGTGGGTGGTGTGTGCACACAATGTGTATGTGTAGAGTGTGCATGTTTTGTGTGTGACATGTGAATGGCTGTGCACACGATATATATTAATGTGTGCATATGGAATGTGTGTGCTGTGCACGTGTCTCGTGTGCACAGGTGTGTGGTATGTATGATGACTGTGCATGTGACCTGTGTGTGCATGGGATGTGTGTAATTTGCATGTGTGTGATGTGTGAGCCACCTCACACCTGTTCTATAAATTGGCAGCCGTACATTCCTAGAAACATCAAAATTGCAGGATCAGGGGCCATGGACCTTGAAAGCAGAGCCAGGCTGCTCACAGTGTGCCGAGTGCTAGGCCATCCTGGCCAGAGGGTGCTCCTACCTACCCATGGCTGTGGGAGGCTGTGTCATCACCTACTCTGCTGGGACACTTGCTGCCAGTCTGAGCTCCTGACGGAAACCCGCAGCATGATGGGTATATGGTTGTGGTTGACAGTTAGCACCCGGCTCTCCCGGCGCTTCCTCCCTCCCAGCCTCCAGTCACAAGCCACACAGTGGGACCCTGGGCTCCCGAGATGCTCCCACAACCTGCTGGCCTCCAGCTTGATGACTGACCTCTCGTCCTGGACCAGCTCAAGCCTCCACCGACCCCAGATGCTGCCATGGCGGAGGGACACTGTGTCCTTGTGCCTGGGGCTGCCACTCAGCTGAGAGATTTGGTGCCTGATAGCAGGAGCTCTCTCTCAACCTGGCCTTGCTCCTGATGGGCATCTGCTCCCCTCCGTATGTGCTCTGGACTAGAGGCAAGCCCTGCGGGCATGGCCCTCCTCTAGGTCAGCTGCAGACACAGCCTGGCCCCTAATGGGGCACCGGAGGAGGTGCAGGGAAGGGGGAGACAGTCCTAGGCCCCCGAACATGAAAAGTCTTTGGGGAGAGGTTTGATTTCTGTCAGTGAGACCAGCACTCTCCTCTGTGGCTCCAGACCTGGAGTCACTGGGCTCAGTTTGCCGGGTCCCTAATGGCCTGTGAGGCCCAGGAGAGACAGGAGCTGGGGTCCTGGCCTTGCTTGGGTACTTAAAGGCTGGAGGGCGCCAGCTCTGCCAGCCCCCACTCCACTGTCACTGGCTTCCTCCGGGCCTCTGCACTGCTGAGGACATGGTGGGGATGGGGCCACTGGCGAGGACAAGGCGCGTTGTGACAGGTGCAGCGCAGGGCCAGGCCAGCAGAGGTCCCTGCATGGGCTGTTCGTGACGGTCCTCAGCACCATGTGCTGACCTCACGTGAGACCCACGGCTAACGGGACTGGGGTCCACACAGACGGATGCATCAGCCTCACTCTGGCTCTCCGACACCGGCACCTCCCGCTCTGCACGCTACACCGTTGCACACCTGCATGCTGCATGCCTGCCTCCTGCCTACCTGCGCACCCCCCCCCTCCGCACACCTGCCCACCTGACCCTGTCCATCTGCACACCTGCTTGTCCCTCCAGCCACTGCCCTCTGTGGGGCGAGGCGAACTCCACAGACTCCCCAAGCCCATCTGGCCTTCACACTGAAGATCCACATGGTGCCACTTTGCACACCCAGCCCCAGGTACCCTCAGCCTGTGCCCAAGCTCCACGATGAGAAGGTTCAGCTCTGCTGTCCCCATGGCAGCTGCTCCGGTGTCCTGGGGACCCACTCAGGTGTGAGGCACATGGCCACAGGACCTCCATCTCTGCACAGCTCCTGGACTTCTCTCCCGCCAACCTGCTGCTCGGCCTTCATCTGGCCCCGTGCCACTCTCCTGTGTCCCCTGGTTACTAACTGCCTGGTGGCCCTCCATGCTGTGGTAGAGATGTCTGTGGCCTTGCCCGTGACCATGCTGGCCTGGACAGCATCTTGAGTAGCAGGACCTGGGTCTACAGGCAACAGCAGGCTCCTGGAACAAGGTGGGGAAGCAGGTAGCCTGAACCTGTGGCTTGAGTGTGGCAAGGGCTCCCTTACCCACCAGCCAGCCTCTCAGTGAGCAGTTGAGGGCCTCAGCCTGGCTGGAGGTGGAAGCAGGGTCCCTCCCTGTCCCCGACTGGCTTGAACCCGCTGCCAGATTCGTGCTGTCAGGAAGCAAGAGGTTGCACCCAGGGCTGCAGGGACACAGAGACATAAGGGGTGGCCTCTCCTCCCAGGACCTCGAGGTGAGCCAGTGCCAGAGACCTGCAGGGTCTGGGCCATGTGTCTGGCCTGCCACACCACTTCCCAGATACCCCTTGTGCCGTGAACGCCACGAGCAGCTGTGCGCAGCGCCCTCCCTGCACGGGGGGGGGAGTTGGGGTTGTGTAATGCCAGTGGAACAAGTGCTAGGACCCTGTGGGTGTAACCCGTGGCAGCTGAACACCGTGCCTCAGGACAGGCAAGGACCCGAGGGGCTGCAGTCCCCTGACAACCCCCAGAGGACGTGTGCCTTGCCCTCCCACCTGTTCGCCTGGCAGCCGCTCAGACTCCTCTCTGCTTTTATAACCTAACGAGAGCCCACTGGGCATGTTGTGGGGACAGTTGTCATGTTCGAAAGTGGAACCAAGGTGTGCTGGGATGTTAACTTACGAGAGGTAACGGTAGCGTAAGAAGCCTTTCTTCTTCTTTTTCTGTTTGGTGGTAATGGGGAATTAAACCCAGGACCTTTTCACTGAGCTACTTCCCTAGCCCTTATTTTTTATTTTGAGACAGGGCCTTGCTAAGTCACCAAATTGACCTTGTGATCCTCCTGCCTCAGCCTCCCAAGATGCTGGGATTATAGGTGTGGTCACTGTGCTTGGCTGAGAAGTGTCTCTCAATGAGAAGTTGGCAGTCAGAACAAGAGCCCCCCAGAGGCCTGCTTACCCCACACACAGGCCCTGAGGGTCCATTGAAGATGCGGGGCCTCGGGTTGGGCATGAGGTGATGTCTCTCAGATGCCTCTGCGTGGCTATGAAAAGTCTGGCATCAGGAGGCCCCGAGAGCCTGGGCTGGGTTGATGCTTTAAAAACACAAAACCTAAAGTGGGACCTAAGTGGTAAGGTGCATTGTTGTGTGCTGGACACTGCTTCTGAGGCCCTCTGCCCGCACAGAGGTGCCGTGGACCAGGGGTGCGGGGCTGCAGGTGGAGCCGGAGCTGCGTGGCCAGCCCGAGGGGATCGTGTTGAAAGAGGGCTCAGGAGGCCTGTCCGCTCGTGGCCGTACCCAGGCAAGGGCAGAGGTGATGGAGGCTGCCTGGCCATTTCTGCTCGGGCTCAGAGGCCAAGGCCGGTTGCCCTCGGGTAGGGTCTGAGGCCCAAGGCCACCCACCAACAGGCAGTCAGGGAAGGACCTACGGAGCCCGGGTGCATTTCACCCACAGAAGGCCCTGGAGCACTTGGCACCTCTCCATCGGGCCGCTGTGAGGCTGGCTGCTGCCCTCCACAGAGGCGGCACCATGAAGGTGTCCCCTTGCTGCATCTGATTTCTGCCTCGTTCGGCTAACTCACTGTCCCTTCCTCCCTCAGCTGTGCTGAGTGTGCCCTCACGTGCCCAGGAAGACGCCACCCTGGGGTGGGAGCTGGCCCTTGAGTGCCACAGCCCACAGCGCAGTGTCTGCACCTCAGAAGTCCTGGCTGGGCGCCGTCCTCCTCCCCGTGGAGTTTTACTTTAAACTCGGTGAGGGTCAGGGGAAAGGGAGGACCTTTCACGACTCGGTGCGTTCAGGTCTGTTTGAGAACAGAAATATGCCGCTCCTCAGAACAAATGAGGATGTGGGAAGGCTGGGAGGTGGGAAAGCTCTTGCTCACAGGTGCTGAGAAAGCATCGGCACTCAGCCTGCGGGGCAGTGAGCTGTGCACACTGTGGGCACTGGCGGCCGATGCTTACGGCCCTGCCGGAGACTGCAGTCCTAGCACATGCAGCCTGCTCACCTCGCTGAGTGCTACTCCCAGCCCTCCTTGCCGCCGTCCTTCCTGCTGCACCCCCTTTCTTCCCTTGGACGCCGTCCTCGGTGGAGACTCGCAGTGGACTTGGTGGAGCAGGTGTCCCTGAGGACTGTGATGTCATCCCGGGTGACCCTCGGCCCCAGACCCTGAATGGATGCGACTGTTACCTTTGATTGACAGCAAAGCAAGGCCCGTGGGTGCCGGAAACAGATAACTGGAATGAACAGCGGGCTGTTGTGTGGCCCTAGACGCCCTCCCAGCCCCCTTTCTTCAGGGCTGGAGGGCAGAGAAGACAAAGCCAGCCCTCAGTTTCTGCAGACTGGCAGGGAGAGCAGACATGAGACAGAGCCGCAGCGCAGCCTGAGACAAAGCTGGCAGAGCTTGGGCACAGCAGGTAGGCAGCCCCTGCGCCTGGTCTGGACTGACCCGGCACCTCACCCCCCAGCGGGCGGCAGTTGTGCACCCTGAAGAAGCCGCGCAGGGCAGAGTCAAGCCTGGCCCCTGCTGAGGCCCTGAGCCCCCCGTCAGCTGTGCACTGAGCACTGGTGCCTAGAGCAGTCTGGGTATCATTCAGGGGACCCAGTGCTGCGTCCGTCTGCTCCCGTCCATGGGAGACAGCTGCCAGCAGGTGATCCATGAGGTCCAGGCTGCACTTGGGATGCTAGCCAACGCTCATCAGAGCACACGTGTCCCCTGAAGGTGCCTCAGAGCCAGCAGGAGGCATCTGCAGACCCCGAAGGAGCACCCATGTCCTCCCACTCTGTGGCACAAGCCATCTAAGGTCGGGTCCTGCTGGGGTTTGCACATCTGGAAGAGGGTCTTGGGCCTGTGATGAGGCCTGGTGAGCCTCAGCCAGGCCAGTGGATCAGGGCTCATCCCTGTGCTGGGTAACGACTGTCCCCACCACCCCCAGCTGCAGAGGATCGGCCAACTCCTAGCACCCACGGACTTCACGATGGCCCTGCCGAATCAGGGACTGGGAATACCACTAGGCCCATGGCTGTTTCGGGGTCTTGCTTCTCTAGGGTGGAATGCGTTGGAGAGCGTCCCGAGCTCACCACTGCAGGAAGGGACAACTGTGTAAAATCTGCATGTCCAGCCTCCTGGCCAGGACAGATTAGTGGCCCTTCATGGGCACCCCACACAAAATGGGGAGCCCAGAGGCCATAAATCATTTGCCTGGAACCTCTCAGGCTTTTCTAGAGCAACTACTTCAGGCCTTGTGTCTCGTGAAAGGCAGCTGTTGCTGGGACAGGTTCTGCCCGTCAGGCCATTCTCGAGAGCACACGGTTGACCTCTTGGTGGGATGAGCAGATGGCTGGCACGGTGCCGCCTTGCTTGGCCCACCACACCTTGCCTCATGCCTCAGAAACTGAAGACTGAAACCCAGACTGAGGGGCTGAGGGTGGGTGCGAAGTGTGCTCTTGGCTCCCAAGGCCTGGCCTCTGAGGCGTTTACCGGCCTCCTTGGCAGAACTGGAAGAGCAGGATTCATGGGAGGGGGGCAGATCTTATCTGGCACATCCAGGGCTTTCCAGCGGTGGAATCTCTGCTGGCCTACACCCTCCACTGTTTGCAGCCCTGCCTTCCAAGGGGAGAATTGGATGTTTATAAAACTCTTACTCTAAAATTTTTGCTTATGTATTTGTTCTTCTGGGGTGCTAAGTGGGGATCCCAGAACCCTGTGCATGCCAGGCAAACACTCAGCCTGAAGCAGCTGACCTTGAAACTCAGCCAGGCTGACCTTGAAACTCCTTATAGGTCATCAGCCAGAGTTACACAGTGTGGCAGAGAACCTGGTCCTATCCAGGACTGGCTACTGCCGAGGGATTGGCCAGGGCACAGGGCCAGGAGGACTGAGCCCACCTCACAGTCAAGACCATGGCTCCTGCAGTTTGTGGCACATCTGAAGCCAAGCAAGCCTTCTGAGCTCCTGCAGGCACCATCTCAGCACAACTGGATGTGCTACCTGCGTATCCCAGACTCTAGGCCTAGAGCTAGTGAGACAGACAGCAAGACCTACCTGTCACTGCGGAGGTTAGGTCAGGCCTGCTGCTGCCTGGCCTCGCCAGGACACTGTGAGTGTGGGGGACTGTGAGTCATTGTGACAGGGACCGTGGGTCACTGTGATGAGGATCCCAGGGGCTGTGTGACAGGGACCCCAGGGGGCTGTGTGACAGGGACTCCAGTGGGCTGTGTGACAGGGACTCCAGTGGGCTGTGTGACAGGGACCTTGGCTCACTGTGACAGCGACCCTGACCACCTGTGTGTGTGGGGACCATGGGTCACCCCCACTGCTGTGTCTGCCTCCCTTCTCTCCTGGCACTTTGGTCCCTCTTCACTCTTTGCCTCCTCCTTTTTCTCCGTCGCTCTCCACCCTTCCCCGAGTCTGTCCTCCGGCCTCTCAGCTTGTGTCTGAGGAATAGAGGTGCCCCCTCCTGGCACCTGACGTCTCTGCAGCCTTGATGCCTTGGCTGGCCACAGGCCTGTGACCACGTGTGTCTCTCTTCCTGCAGATGAGATCATGCACCAAGACCTTGTCCCACTCTGCGCTGCCGACATCCAGGAGCAGCTGAGGAAGCGTTTTGCCTACCTGTCTGGTGAGTCCTGGGACCTGGTGGGGTCTGGAGGTGGCTGTGCCTGGGAGCTGGAGCAGCCAGATGGAACTGCTTACCTGCTCCGGGCAGCCGCAGCCCGCTGGGGCCACACTCACTGGGCAGGGCGGGCAGGGGCTCGGCACAACATGGTGGCCTGCATGTGCCCCAGGAAAGAGGTAGACTTTGGCCCTGGAGACCTGAGACTAAGGGTCGTATCTGGCGACAACCATCCTGTTGGCAGCCTGGAGCCGATGTGAGACATCCATGTGTGAGACATGGAGCGAACATGTTCATGTGTCCTCTGGTCCCGCCTCTGCTTAGCAGGCTCCCCGGCTCAGTCATGGGCCCCGTGACCTTGTCTACACTCCACAGTTGACCAAATTTCTGACCATTAGGCCTGCATGTTAGAGATCAAACCCAGATGAACTGGGGACACTCACCCAAGTGCCCAGGTGGGCCTGGCCTGATCAGCTAAGCCTGTGGGGACTGGACTCCCAGGAGGAAGGTTTTGAGGAAAAGGCGCCACAGCACAGAGGTCTCTGTCCTGCTGCAGAGGTCAGGGCTTCCCCACTGCCCCCACCAACAGTAACAGGGCCATGGGGAGCTGATACTCTTTGCCCCTGCAGAACGTGGATGATGCTCTCGCCCGCCTTGCTGCATTGGAGCCTCCCCTAGGATGTGTGTGCACACGTGTGTGTATGTGTGTTGTGCCCTGCCTGCTGCAGCCTGGGCAGGTGCCTGTGTGTGCCACGCAGCCCAGGAGGCAGTTGTGTCACTGCTGAGGTGGGGACTAAAGTTCCCCGAGCAGGAGATGAGGTAGCATGCAGGGTGATCCGTCCACACCTCTGAGTGTGGAAGAGAGGAGGAAAGGAGTGGGCAAATGTGAGGATGGCTGCCCCCGGGCAGAAGTAATAGGTGCCTGCTTAAATCCACGTTGCTTTTCAGGACACTGAATGTTTTCTTCAGTATGCATGCGTTTCTTCATACTAAAAATACAAGCCTGTGGGGTGGAGCAGGCCTGGAGTCTTAGAACTCTTGGCAGCTGGGACGGGAAGATCACACAGTTAAGTCCAATTCACAGAACATAGAGACCTTGTCTCACAAGAATAATGAAAATGACTGGAAACATTGCTCAGAGTGAAGGTCCTGGCTTCAGTCCCCAGTACTCCATACAAGCAAAGCAAAACAAAAACCACTGCAGTGACTAGCCCTCCTTATTGCATTGGAGACCCTGGTGCTGGGGGAGGTGGTGGAGTTGTCGGGGAGCAGGGGACAGCGAGGCCTTGCTGACGTCTGCTTCGTCCCTCCAGGTGGACGGGGGCAGGACGGAAGTCCAGTCATCACCTTCCCCGACTACCCAGCCTTCAGTGAAATCCCAGACAAGGAGTTCCAGAGTGTCATGACCTATCTCACCAGCATCCCCAGGTGGGGACTCTGGGCTGGCACATGGGGGCTGTGGGAGGTCCCTTGACCCCAGGGGTAGCAGGGCGTGTTCACCCTGTCACTGGCAACCCCTTTAGGGGTCATAGCTGTCACTTTTTCAACTGAGAGTTGGTTTTGTCGTGTTAAAAACACTCTACTTCCTGGCTCTGAGTCCTCCTGTGGTTGGGTGTCAGATGCCCAGTTCAGCCGTGTCACCTGGCCAGTACAATGAAGGACCCATGCACATGGGACATGTGTAGCAGGGTGAATGCTGACCTTCTGACTGGGATGGCGGTGTGTGAGTGGGCATGTCGAGCTCAGCTGGATGGGTGGCACCCTGGCATGATGGCTCAGAGCCTCAAACCTGACTCCCCAGAAGCTGCAGGCCACACAAATCCTTTAGAGTCCAGTCCTGGAAAGGGCAGCCCTGCAGTCCGTACACCTCAGAGCAGTCTGTTCTCCCTGCTCGCGTTCCTGCCAGGGGGAGCTTTGGGCCCTGGGCACAAGGGAACCCAGAGGCACCGGAGGGATGAAGGCAGGGCCGTGGCCCTGAAGGTGGTGCACAGGTGCTCGAGTCTTGTGGGCCGCGTGGAAGAGAGCTGCAGGCGACAGCAGGGGCGGTCCCATTGCAAGGGGCCTTCACACGAGGGACAGAGGGCTGGCCGAGAGCTGGGACCAGCTGGCCACTCAGGGCTGGCCGAGGAGCTGCAGGGCCACAAGGGTGCCGGAGGGCAGTCTGGGGCTCTGGGCTCTGCCCCCTGTGGAGAACCCTTTGTCCTGGGAGCTGGGAGCTGGGTGCCCCCTGACCTGAGGCAGACGAGTGAGAAACGCTAGAGGGGTTACGAACCGGGGTCAGCAGAGGGGAAGTCATGGTGGGGCCTGGCTGTTTCGGAAGGCAAGACAAAGGTCTCCTGTGGATTGGGGGCATATAGGGAGGCCCCTCAATCTTCAGTGCAGTTGTCTTTCCATAACTGCCTGTGTGATGGCCCCTAAGCACAAAAACAAAATAAAAGTTGAAACCCGGCCCTGCCTGGAGCTGGCCTTATGTCAGTTCGTGTGTCGGGGGCGTCGGTCTGTGCCTTGGTCATATTCACAGCCACCGTGACCCTCATTTAGGGACAATGTGAGCATCACAACCTTGCATCCTTCCTCAGAGGAGAAGGTGGTCATCGCCCTTGGATGCCGTGGCCCTCCACTGTGAAGGAGTGGACAATGTCAAGAAGGTCCTTACTCTGTTAGCGGCCTCCCCTGGGGGCTGTGGTGGCCAAGAGAAGCCACAAGACACGAGTCCCGCGTTGGGGTGGGTGGTGAGCCCCTGGGCACCAAAGGTGAGAGATGGTGGTAACCACACCCAGGGTCAGCAACCCTGCAGCTGTGGCTGCTGGAGGAGGTGGGCTTCTGGCAATGGGTGAGCGGCTGGTCTCCTGGCACAGGCAGAGAGACGAGGTCCAGGGAAACAATCTGTGGTCAGAGCCTGGGCTGGATGCTCAGATAGGCCCTCCTTGGGGTGAAGATGGCCCCGAGGCCAAGAGCAATGGATAGAGGCTGCTGGCCTGGACCTGTGCATTGAGGACACTCATTTATGGAGGATTCTCTTCTTATTCTTGTCCCATTAACATCTTAAGGCCTCAGTTTCTCTACCTGAAGTAGCAGTGACCCCCCCCCACCAAGGGTGCTGTGGCTCATATCTGTGGTGTCCAAGGCCGCCATGCTCTCCATAGTTGGCTGTCTACCACGCAGATACCAGTTCCTTCCGGGCCTGGCACTGTGGGGTTGTCAGGTCCCGCAGAGGGGGCTGGAACCCTGTGAGACACAGGACATAGCCACTCCTGACTGGATGGCAGGAGTCTGCAGAGACCTCTGCCAGCTGGCTGACCTTCCTTTTTCCCTGAGCCTATGGGCCCTGGGTGGACGGCCCAAGGCCACTACCTCACAGGCCACATGGATGTCTGTGGACAGTGCTGGCTCTTCTTCACCTGCTCACCATTTCCTCCAGTGCCACCTGCAGGGAGTGGAGAAGCCGTCCTGCAGGGTGACCGGGTCCCATGAGAGCTTCCCCGCCCCTCTGTTAGATCTGCGCAGGCCGCATCCCTCACAAGAGCGGCTAGAGGCTGGCTGCCCACACCCACAGCAGGCCTGCACCTCCTTGGCACCAGGCACGTAGCCTCGTGCCTGCCCCTGAGGCACCGAGTGCGGTTGTGATCCAGGTCCAGGAGCCTCCCTGCACGCCTTGCACGCCTGCAGTGTGGTTACCCCGCAGCTAGTGCCTTCTGCACCTAGAACTGTACATATCCCTCTTCCTGCATGAGAATTAACCCTAGAAAGGCGAGTGTTATGAACTTTGAAGGATCTCTATGGAAACCACGGAGACACTTCCTACCTGCGGAGGTGGTGGCTTTCCTTGCCTTGTCCGTATCTTCTCTTCCTGTCCCTCCTACCCCTTGTGACCATCATGCAGCAGGCCATCTCACACCAGCCACCTGCCCCAGCCCCCCGGGAGCTCCCCTCCAGTCTCCTGCCTGGAGCTCCCCATTCGACCAACCCCTGCTCCCCACCATGGGATTGAGGACTGAGCTCATTGCCCTAGCTGCTGGCCCTGTTCCTCTTCTCCTGCCTGGTCCTATAGTGTTGACACCTTAATGCTTTAGTTTCTCCACCTAAAGCAGCAGTGAACCCTCCCCGGAGGGTGCTGTGGCTCATATCTCGCTATCCCCAAAGTGTCCTGCTTCCTAGGCAGGTCTGGGTGACATGGTTGTCAGTGGAATGCTCATCACCGGCTCTGTCCACTGATGCGGGGAGGCGGAGCCTTAGGGGAGGCGGTCCCTGAGGCGGATCCTGGAACGTGCCTCTCCCTCCTGAGTCCTCCCTTCTTGCTCTGCTTTCTGTCACCATGCTGTGAGTAGCTCTCCTCAGCAGTGACCCTGTGCCCTACTACCCTGCCTTGAAGCAGGCCTGTGAACTAAGCCAAAGTTAGCCTCTCCTCTTCTGAGCTCTGGGTGTGGAGAACTGTGTCCCACACCAAGGACGTGGCTCTGACACCCCCACTGTCTCTGCAGAGGGCCTCAGAATGGCTTGACCCTACTACTGCCCCGACTCCACCCTGTCCCAGCACGAGTAGGCCAGCTGGTCAGGTCCTGGGAAAGGTGGATCCTGGTGTCCACACCCGAAGGCCCATCCCTGTGCCTAGCTGCTCTGTGCTCTGCTCTTCCCACACCCAGCGCCGACTCCAGGCCGTGATGCCGCAGGAGCCACAGCCTGAGAGGACACGGGTGCCTGAGACGGTTATGTTCACCTGGGCCCAAAGGGATCACTAGCCGCAGACTCAGCAGTGAGGGGTTCACTGGGTGGCCTTGCCGAGGCCACTGCTTCGGAGGTCATGTGGGTATCTGTGGACCAAGCTGCACATGCTGGCCCTTCCTCATCGCCTGCTCACCATTTCCGCCAGTGCCACCCGCAGAGCAGCCAAGGCTGGTGACCCCTGCTCTGTGTTCCCCCCACCTCTCACAGGCACCACAAAGCCTTGTGAGGACGGGCTGGATCTGAGTCGCACACGAGGGAGCGGAGAATCCTCCCCGAGGGTGAGGAGGCCATCTGCCCTCCATCCCTGTGTCCCGCCCCAGCTGCAGGCAGAGCGGGCAGCAGCATGCGCTGAGCCCTCCCACCCCAGGTCGGCACAGCGAGCACCCTTGGCATCAGTGCCAGGCTCCTCAGAAGCCACTTTGCTAGTGCACATTTCTGACAGACTTCCAGTTCTTTGCATCCCACCTGCAATTCACATTTGACTTGTTGGTAGCTGCTTTTCTGTGAGAAACAAATGCCTGCTTGGTGTCACTGGTGGTGCAGTGGCCATCGTGACGTAAAGACTGGCGTGTTGCATGACTTTGAACCCCAAGTATTTTCCACATGAGAGTGAAGACCCCAGTCAGGGCCCTTAGAGGGAATGGCTGCATGGCAGAGGGGTCTGCGTGCAGACACAAGATGATCAGTGTCACCCAGGGTAAAGAGAGCGGTCGCACGTGAGAGGAGCCAGGAGCAGTGGCAATGGGACAAGGGCTGGGGTTCAGCATGGGGGCAGACGTGGGCCACAGAGGCTTAGTGGCCAGGTCAGAAGCTTGCCAGGCTATCAGGTGGAATTAGTGGGATCTGCTGCCCACCCGAACCAAAGCTCTAAGAGAAACAGAGTCAGGCTTTGCTGCTCTGTGCTACAGCAGCTCAGCAGCACCAGTGTCCGCGCTGATCATGTGCTGGATGGGCAGCTGCAAGCCAAAGACATTGTGTTTGCAGAGGGCTCGCGATGACTTGCGGTGACTCTGCACCTGGGAACCACCAGGGGGCCACCCAGAGCCACTGGTACCACAGAGAGGCGCGTCCCTCCCTCCTCTGGAGTTCTCACACCCTGGATCTGGTGAAAATGTGCTGCTGGTTTGAGCTCCCTCCTCTGTCACTGTGGGAAGATCCAGGGCCGCTCCTGGCTGGGTTACACAAGGGCAGCTCCTGCACGTCCGGAGTAGGGACATGGGCGGGGGTTGATGACTTGTCAGCCAAGCCTCCCTTGGAGCCCAGAGCCCCTGCAGCTGCATGCAGACTGCATGGCTGAACAAATAAACTCCCCTGAGAGGGTATGGCTAGGGGCCCCTCCGCTGAGCGGGTGACTCTCTGGTAGCCACCATGATGCCACCTCCCCCTTCTGTGTCTTGGCTAAGCCAGAATCACAGCTGGGGCGGCAGAGCTGGATTCACCCACTGCTGTCTGGAGTCAGAGAGCTTCCGCAAAGCTCCACTCAGGGCTGCCAGGGAGAGGCCAGGCACGCACAGCACCAGGCCCAGGCGAGCATGGGCTTCTCCTCTGTCTTCTCCTTGCCAGCGCCCAGCACAAGTGGGTCTGAAAACTGTGTATAGCAGTCAACAGCAGAAGGGCTATTGGGTGAAAGCCTGTTTATTTGTGCATTACCTAGAAGTGCTTGGTTGGCGCTGAACTATCCCACACCTGTGTGGGGCCCGCGCTGTGCAGCATGATGTGAGTACGGCGGCCGGAGGCCGGCACAGCCTCAGACTGCAGGCAGAGTCGCTCGGCGCACACAGCGCTGCCTCACTCTGATTGTCGCTCTAACCCAGAAATGGCCCATTCTGCTCTGCTCTGACTGGGAATTAGCAGTGCAAGCCTGCATCATTCTGGGCTGGCTCCTCGCCTCTGCCATGCATTGGCTGGCGGCGGCAGCTGCTGGCACTGCACCATTGGCTTGGATGTGAAAGCCTGGCGGAAGCAGCCCTCCCGCGCTCACACTGTGACTCAGGCTCCTGCTGTCAGGCTGAGCCAGGGACGCGGAGCGGTTACACAACGTGAGAGTGCAGTTCCCGAACCTCAGATGCTGCTGTGGCAGAGGGCGAGCGCCGCGCTCCTGACAGCTTCGTGGGAGCCCTTGGGAGCCGGGGCCTTCACTCCCAAGCCCACAGCGATGGTATCCAGGCTGGTTTCCTAACTGGACAGAAGTAGGGACCCGAGATGCTGGGGCTGACGTGATGTACGGATCCTAGTGCTTGTGTGGGGGTGCAGCGAGCCAGCCGCTGGGGAAGGAGGTGACCTCTTGTCTTGGGTAATATGCCTGGGCTCCGGTGAAGGGTGGTTCTGCTGCCTCTGAGTGGATGAGGCCAGCCTTAGGCTTGAGTAACAGCACCCAAAGATCCCTGCCCTTCTCAGAGGACAGCCGCCCCGAACATGCTGGGGTGTGGACTGCCTGCGCCTGGCACTCATGTTCCTCGTGCAGAATGGCACGGAGGTTGGAAGCCGGGCACCCCCTGCACATGCTAACTGCAGGCATCCCTCATCGTTTCAGTCTGCAAGATGCTGGCATCGGATTCATCCTGGTCATCGACAGGAGGCAGGACAAATGGACCTCTGTGAAGGCGTCAGTCCTACGAATAGCCGTGAGTGTCGCACCAGCCCTGCCTTACCCACAGCCGGGCAGCACGGTGCAGCAGCAGTTTCTCGCCAGCACCAGAGCAGTTGGTGCTCCATGGGAGGGCTTAGCTGGAGCTGGTTGCTGGGGGCACATACAGCTTGTGTACACATGTGTGAGTGTGAAGCATGTGTTCATGCATGTATGCATGCGTGTGCATCATATGTTCTTGGGTAGTTTGCTCCTGGGGAATCTGGTATGATTGTATCACTCTGAAATCAAGACACTGAGTATAAGCCACCTTCAGGCTGGACACTGGAAATTACAGGCAGCAGCTTTTCTAAGCAACCCCTCCCTTTCCTGCCCAGCTGTTTTTTCCCCCATCTTCCTTAGCATCCCCTTCCAGCACCTGGGAACGTGCATTCCCAGGGCTGTCTGTGCTCCATGAAGCCCACAGCCGGCCTCTCCGTGCTCCTTCTACAGCAGTCTCAGGTACTGGTGCTTTTAGCCCACAGCCATCATGGGGGCGGGCAGGATGAGCATCCAGGAAACCCCGAGTCTCCCCGTGGCAGTGCTGTGCTCCTCCCGCTGTGGATACTCCCTGCACCCCATCAGGTTCCAGGCTGGAAGGACAGGGGTTGGGCTGTCTGCTGGGACCCCTGGCCATGATGGCTTAGTGACTCTGGACAAGTTCTCTCCTAGGCGAGACCTTCCAGTGGGGTCACCAGTCGCAGAGCTGTGGCCAGGTCCAGGAGCCAGGAGGGACCCACCCATCCCCATAGGCACGATCTTTTGTCCCCTTTGCCAGAGCCCCTACCTTAGAGCTGAGTCCTGTGCAAGTACTACCTGTCACCCCCGACCCTGTCCCCACCTGGCGTGTGCTCTCCTCGGCCTTGGTTCCTGAAAGGGGTCGAGTTGCCTGCACTGTCTCACAAGAAACAGGTAGCTTATCCAGTCAGGCCTGCCCATGTCCCCAGGGTGTGGACAGTGCCGTAATCAGCCAGCTCAGGCCATGTCCTAGTGCCTGCTGCATGAGCAGATCCCTCTGCACATGTCTGTGAACCCAGTCAGTGGAAGATGGTATGGGCACTGTGCCTAGCAGGTGCCTTTGCAGTAGACAACCTGTCCTGGGCAGACACCCCTAGGTCCCCAGGCAGGTGTCCCTCCAAGGGAAGGCCACGTAGTTGTGATGTGTGACAGCAGCATTCCACCCAACCCAGCCTCTCTGTCCACTACCAGGGTGAAGAACTGTAAGGTCAGCACCACTATCGTCCACTCTCCCAGGGCCAGGCCCCACCACAGTGCCCCTGCGGCCGCCTGGCAGGTCTCGTGCCTCCTCACTCACATTCGCACAACTGCCCCAGCCTTTCCAGCCATGCAGGACCAGGCTATCTCAGGGGCTCTGCAGTGAGGACAGGGAGGACACTTAGGCGCTGTCCACACAAGCTGCCCATGCCTCATTGTACTCATGGCCACAGACATGCCAGGTACCTAAGTCACGTGCACCGTGTTGCCATGGGACCGGCAGCACGTGCTTTGCTCCTGATTTAGGTGACATGAGGTCCCTGAGCACAAAGCTACTTTTTAAGAAATGCAGTTATTACTTTCTAAAGCCAGAAGTGACCCTGTGAGACTACCCCAGGGTGGCGGAGACGATGAGATGAAGTATGTGGTTTCACCCACCACCCATTCAGGGTCAGGAGGTCCCTAGCAAGTGCCCTCAGCTTTCACAAAGCCTGAAGCTCTGGCATGTGGAAGTCATCACTAAAGGGCAGCATTTGAGTGTTTATTGCTGCACAAATCCCGCGCTGTACCCGCGTTGGTGATGGTACTCACAAGTGGTTTGGCAGAGCAGCATATAGCACCCGTCCAGCAGACTGCCGCGAGTCCTCCTCGGACCCAGTGCTTGCCACTCAGGTTTGCCGATGGTTCCGGTGTGTATCCGGCCTGCCCGGGGCTGTTGATACCTGGCCTTTGGCTGGCACTGGCCAGACACGTGGAGCACAAGTGGACAGCCCAGCAGCAAGGAAGCCAGGCCTGGTGGCTGGGTGCAAACAGCACAGGGAAGGGTGCGAGGCTTAGTCGGGGTGGGGCTGGGCCCTGGGAGCCAGGCCCATGGCTGTTCTGTGACAGAGCCCCCCATGCAGCTGGGGCCCCACAAGAAGCCAGGTGCCTCAAGAGCAAGGCAGACAGGTGAGTAGGAGATGCCGGCTTTGGCGCTGCTGTCTGGGAAAAGCCGAGAAAGGCCCAGGGGAGGGAGCAGGGCAGAGGACAGTCGGGTCACCTGTGAGCAGAGGACAGTGTGGGTGGCTGTGGGGCTCTGCAGTGTGGACAGGGAGGACACTCACGCGCTGTCCACACGAGCTGCCCATGCCAGAAGGACACTGCACTCCACGCTTCCAGGGTCTTGTTTCAGTTTCAGAGCCAGTGGTACCAGCTCTGGTGTGGGCTGGAGCTTGTGCTGGGGCTGGAGCTGGGTGTCCACCCTGCTGCCCAGCGCCGAGCCCTGAAGTTGGCAATGCAGAAGCAGGACGGGGGCTTCTCACCACCCCCAGCCTGGCTGCCCATGGGACCACACTTATGTAATGGCCCAGATTGCAAGCTATTCTCGGCCTCCATGTGTGCAGCCTCCTGAGCTCAGGCTCGGTGTTTGTTTCTTCGTTGTAGAGTTCCTTCAGCTTGGCTTGCAATAGAAACATAAGAGGTAGCACGAGCCAAAGTCCAGGAGGCGCCCTGTGCGGCTCCAAAGGTGCACTCAGCTGATCCAGCCACATGTCTGGTGGGAAGTGTGTCTCACTGACAGGTTCTGACTTGGTGTCAGGTGGGGAGTGTCTCCACCATAGGTCCCTGGAGAGCATAGGCAGTGACCATGAGACCGAACCCAAGGGTCCAGGCCCCTCTGTCAGTCACGTGTCAGGTGAGGGTTTGGGCTGCCCAAATGGGTGTGTGTTTTACAGAATATCTGCGTGCATGCTGGTAACTGCTACTGCAAAATCTGGGTGTGTGTAAACAGGCATGGAGTGTGTATTGTTGCTTAGGGCTGGCCTCACCCAGATAGACTCATGTCCTGGGCTGTTCCTACAACAAAACTGAGCTCAGAACAGATTCAGAGTAGTTGAGTCTACGTGGGACCAGCATGGTGGCCTGTGAAGCTACAGTCTGTGCAGGTGGGAAAGATCCAAACCAAGCACCTGCTGGGCTTCCAACCAGCAGTCACGTGTGGTAGGGCACACTGTGCCCAGCACTGCCGCTGGACCCCAGCCCTGTGTCAGTCCTGGTCTCAGAGAGGAACCAACTACAGGGCTGACAGTGCTGCCCAACCACCAAGGCTTTGTGGTGAGAGTCCAGGGTGGCCGTTAGCCTTGTTCCAGTGGAGGGCCGATGGATATCTCCTCGGAGCACATGTGCAAGCTCAGAGTTCGCTGCGCCACTCGCAGACCAGGGCAGCAGCGCCCATGTCCCTCAGAGGTGGACTGTGGTCTGGGGGGGATGGTGCGGGATCAGGCCTTCCCAGGAACCCAAGTGTGAGCAGCCAGCCTGAGGCTAGGACCACAGGCACAGGGACCTTACAATGGGCGAGAATGTCTGAGGGTGGCCACCTAGATGTCCTTGTCCCTAGAGCCCAGCTCTTGCCCCCCTGCAAGGCCCAGGGCTCTGCTGTTTGGTCCATGCAGAATATTCCAGAAGGAAAGGGGCAGGAGGCCCCTGCAAACATTATCTCTTCCTGCTTTTCAGTAAGTAAGGTTTATACATCAAACCACAGTGTTCATCAATATCAGCAGTTGGGGTGGGGCCTCGGGGGTTCCTCAGGGTTCCTCTTGTTTCCCGAAGGACCCCCAGGGGCCGCCTGCTCCTCATCTCACAGCACTGCGCTATGTGTCCCTGAGTAGCTCATGCAGTGTGTGGTGCGCACAGTGTGGGTATGGTATGGCTGGAGGTTCTGGGCTCTGCCAGCTCCTCTGGACCACACCCTCCATGCAGCAGGGCCTCACTCCTCAGCCCACTCCCTAGATGTTCAGGGCTCCTACACATCCACAAGATGTTTATGTCCTGCACCTGAGAGGCATCAGCTTGAAGACGGATCTGGAAGGGGAGGCACCAGAGAAGAGAGGCCTGTGCCTGGGCCTTTGCCCTGCAATGTTTCACCCCAGAGAACTTCAGACCTACTGGGAGGGTGTGAAGGGAACACCTCCTTAAGGAGCCACAGACGTGACCAACACCCACAGATGCAGATAGACATGAAAAGACAGAAATACCTCCCTATGTGCATCGGGGCACACGTGCAGAGTCACACACTTGGGGGTACACATGCAGAGACACAGAAACACCTACACACACATGGATATACCTGCACGGAGATGTGCACACTCAGACACACACACAAACATGCTTGCAAACTGTCTGCTGGCCCAGCCACAGGGATCACTATCCCTTGAAAGCTTGAGTGTATCAAGGACACAGCCACCTGTTCAGCCATGTCCACATCTGGGACGTTGGTTCTGGGTCGACACCGCTGTCCACGGAATGGTGCAGGTCCAGTCTCCCCCACCCTTTGCCCGTTTGATCTTTTGCTAAAGCCCACACACCACTGAGAGAGACTCACAACATCGGCCGTCCCTCGTCAGGCTCTGGTCCACTTCACCGTTGTGTTTTGGTTTTGTGCCGGGCCCTCTGGGACCAGGTCCAGCCTCATGCGGTGCCTTCCACCTGACTTCTCACCACCTGCCTCACTGGTCATCCGGCCGAAGTCTTCATTAAGGGTCCCAGTGGGTCGTGGTGCCTCTCCTGTCACCAGCTGGTCCTCTGTGACAGTGCCAAGGTGGGTGAAAGCCTCCCCGAGTCCTCCACCCAGGCTGTGTCCACACTTAGTTTCGCCTGATGGAGGGGATGGCAGTCAGCTAGACTTACCCGCATCTGCCTGCGGCCATCACTCCTTCCCAGTCCCTCGTCACTCAGCTGTCCTGTTCCTGAGGGCAAAGAGTTGCTTGGTTCTTGCACAAGTTCACACCTCACAAGGAAGTGATGTGAGCTCTGGACACAAGCGTGGTGTCTGCGCAGCCGGACTTGGTGAGCTGTGGCCGGAGTGGGCAGAGCCCTTCACTCTGGAGGGCGGCAGGCAGGGTCGTCCAGGACGGTGAGGAGTTCCTGAACCCCAAGCCTCACTGTCCCCCAAGGGCGGCTGAGCAGGGTCCCACGTGCACCTTGTTCCCAAGCCTTGTTACTGCAAAACACAGGAGGCTGTGCCGTGAGACATCCAGGTGACACAGTCTGTGTTCCTGGGATGGAGTGGGAAGCAGGCGTCTGACCTCCCAGCCAGTGCTGGGCAGCACCCCAGCCCCGGGGCCCCTGTCACACACGTCCCTGATTCAGTCAGCAGAGTTCTTTGGTCTGAACACCGAGGCACAGGTGTCCGGTGTATTTCAGTATCACCTCCTGGCTTATGGGCGGCTGTCAGAGGAGTCTGCCTGGCCAGCCTTCAGCTGCCATTTGGGACGAAATATTCAAGGGCAGACTGAGGGCACCACTGGCCTCGAGCCAGAGAGGGGTATGGACCTGGGACGGTCCTCAGTCTTTGTGCCCCAGTTTTCCGGTTTCTGAGGTGCCCTTGGCCTTGGCTGAGCTTGTGATTTCTCACTGTCTCTAAGAATATCATCTGAGAGCCAGTGATCACCTGCTTCTGCCTGCACAGCGCGGTCAGCATCACCCTAGTTTCCTGCTCCAGAGTTGGTCTGGAGCAGTCCAGGAAGTAAGCAGGTCGGCTTTCGTGTGGACTAGAAACCTACTGTCATTTTATGATCGGTCAATTAATTTGCAAAAGAACATTGTCTATAGCCTCTGCTTCAGTCTTCCATCTGTGTATTTCTATTTTTAAATTAAAGTTATTATTTTAGCTCTTTCCTCAGCTTTTAATACAAAAGGGCGAGTCCAGAGCAGGGCCTGGTACATGGTGTCACACACCTATAGTCCCTGTGCTCTGGGAGGCTGAGGTAGGAGAACCACAAGTTCCAGTCCAGCCTGGCAACTTAGCCAGACCCTGTCTCAAAATTTTAAGTTTTAAACAGAGGCTGAGGATGCAACAGTGTGAATGAATCCCTAGTACTGCCCCTAAAGCTGGCTCCAAGCAAGAGAAAGCTTAACTTGCTGTTGTCTGTATCATGTGTTTGTGCACACAATTAAGGCCTTCGCCTTTGGCTAGAATCTTACAGTTATTCTACTTAGTGTGAAGATTCAATAACTTATAAAATGGAAATCTTAAAAGCAGAGAGTCGGGACACACAGGATCACTCTGGTGGGGGGCGGTCCCCAAGGTTGCCTACCCTCCAGAGAGCTGGTCTCTGTGACATCGCCCTAGTGAGGGCCTGGCTTTGTTCCACAGGCTTCAGACCGCCTGGCCTGGAAGCTGGTCTGTGAGGCATGAGTCCAGGCAGTGTCACTGCCAAATTGAGAAAAGCATGACTCACTGTGGCCTCTGAGCAGCTTGCTGGGAAGGCAGCTCCCTTAAATGGAACCAGTGTCACGGACCGTGAAGGGGTGTGGGGTCCCCAGTTGACAGAGCCAGGCACCTCAGCCGGGATCGTCTCCACGTGGACGAGAGCTAAGGGGTCCCCAGCTGCAGGGGTGGAGGGTCAGTCGCTGCCCGCTGCAGTCAGGCCATGTCCACTGACTTTGCCACCAACGGGTAAAGGGACACCTAGGGCCTCAGAAGAGTGCCCAGGGCCACTGCCTGCAGGAGCCACACCGCTGCCTGCCATCTGCCACCTCGAGTCCTGGGTCATTCTGAATAGACACCTGCTGGAGGGCTGACACCTGAGGCCACTGGCCATGTCCACCAAGAGAGGGACACAGTGTGCTTCTTCATTTGGCACATGGAGAAACTGAGGCACACACACAGAAGTAAACTTGTCCAAGATTCCACCTTCCTGTCGGTGGCAAAACCATGCTGGACACGTCTGTGTGCTACTGAAGTGCACGTGTGTGCTGGGTGCAGCTTTCTTTTGTTTTACGCAACACATACATGTGCTAGATTGCCTTTTTGGACAAGTACGTTCATTTCCTGTGACAAGGGCTTGCACGGGGCAGCTCAGTCAGAATCAGTTCCATTCTAGATGGGGTGGCAGAGTTGTCCTTGAGGGTGTGAGGAGTGAAGTGTCGCTGCTGTCTTCCTCATCTTCACACGACACCATCCTGTGCGTGCCCGGGTCCAGCATCTCCTCCATGTGTGGAGATCATTGGAAGGGCCGTCCTGGCCACTCCACGCTGTCCCCACACAAGGTCCCTTGTGAGTGCAGGGACTGGGAACTTGCACAAATGACTGTCAGGGCCACAGGTCACCTGAGCCGCTGACTTGAAGGTTCAAGTCAGGCCACCGGCGCTTCGAAGCAGCCCGCAGCCTCACCTGCCGCGGAGGACACCACAGCCCTCTCTGTCTCACAGGCATCTTTCCCGGCGAACCTGCAGCTGGTGCTCGTCCTCCGCCCGACAGGGTTCTTCCAGAGGGCCCTCTCAGACCTCGCCTTCAGGTTCAACAGAGATGACTTTAAGATGAAGGTGCCGGTGAGTACCCTGCAGCGCCAGGGCAGCCGTGACCCCCAGCCAGTCTCGGGGCGTGGCCCGCTCCTGCTGTCCTTTCTGCTCACGCCAGATCCCTGTGCCCAAGCCCGTAGAGGACGCGGCCACCCCTGCGCACTCTGGCCCCTTCTCTGCCACCACAGCACTGTCCTCTCACTAGAGACAAAGGCCTCTAAGACCCTGAGCACCCGTGTCGCTCCACTCAGAAGATCATGATGCTGGTCCCGCTGCTGCAGCTCCCACAGCGGCCCTGGGCGGCCTGCCAGGCAGCAACTCTGAGTTCATCCCTCCCATAGATGGAGCAGACAACAGGGACAAGGCTGGCGAGAGGGCCTCAGCAGAACAGCCTCCAGTCTCCTTTGGGAAGTGGAAGGGTGCAGGGTCAGGGTCCTGATCACAAGGTCACCGCCCGCTGTTCCTGGGTTCCAGGTGGCATACGCCCTCTCTCCCCACCCTGTGCCCTCTGTGGAGGCTCTGTCATCTCTGTAGTGCATGTGCACACACACACAAATGCACGCATATACCAGAACGCTGTGCCTCGGACGCTGGACATGCAGCAATGACACAGCAGCAGGGCATCTGTATGGCAAGGCCCCAGGCAGACACCTGTGGGTCTCTGTCTGGAGCCTCCAGAGGCCTTGCTGGGTCTGTGGGCACTCTACACCCGGTGCCCTCAGTGCCTATGTCTGGGCAGACTCAGCCCAGCCGAGAGGGTCTGGTCAGGCCCTGATATTAGGCTCTGTGCTGTGCAGCTGGCGTCTCTGGTCAGTGGCCTATCAGGTGGTGATGTGTCCACGGAATGCACGGAATGGCATTGATGAGTCCCAGGAACCCTGTTAAGAGCAGGCCAGACAGACAGCACTCGGTGCAGTCGCCTGTGCAGAGCAGCAGAACAGCCATCTGGCAAAGGGTTTCCATTCAACCCAGCTGTTCCCCTCCGAGGCATCTTCCCCCAAGAGTTAAAGGTGTCATGTCATAGTGATGCACACACACCCGTGCTTATAGCAGCACAACTCACAATAGTGTATGTCCATCAGCAGATGAGTGGATAATTAAATGTCATGTGGTTTCTCTCACATGAGAAACCCAACATATAAGTAAATTAAAGAGCAAAGTGAAAGGCCGATGACGGTAAACAGGAGACAGATCTTTTGCAAAATGAAGAGCTCCAGGAGATGGGGAAAAGTAAACAAGATGAAGCTGCGTGGGTCCAGCACCAGCTCCCCGAGGCGGGAGTCCAGTCCGCTGCAGTGCTGTGCGGAGGATGCCCCTGTTGACAAGCACACAGTGCAGGGAGGCCCCGGGGACGGCTGAGAGGGTGCAGGTGTCTGAGGGCCTCAGAGATGGTGATGTGGCCCAGGCTGCCAGTGTGCTGTGGGCAGTTGGGGACTTCCCTGGGCAGAGAGCACCCCAGACCCTGAAGGGGACCGAGCTGTCAGTCACAGCAGCGAGTGGGCCTCATTCTGGTGCTGGGCAACACTGTGCCCACCTGGGTGGCGGCATCAGTATCTCCTGGGGTTCCTGTCCAGATCGTCTCCAGACACAGCCCCTTGTGCCTGGCTGAGAACTCCCCTGAACTAATCCAGGGTTTAATGATTCATGGGGTGGCATTGAGTGACCGCCAGCCCTGTCCCTGTAGACCTGCTCTGTTGGCTCTGCTGGCAGCTCACATAGCATAGAATGAGTTTTACCCGACACCCGAGGATGGAATGACCTTGGGCTTGGCGGACAGAGGCGCAGCAGCGGGTGAGGATCAGCGTAATACACAGCCCACTTGGCCTGAACGCTGGCCCTTCGGGACTGCCAGTCCTCCTGCTCAGGCCGAGGCCCGGCTGTCCTTCTGAGCTGATTGTAAGCAGCCCGAATGGCTTCATGGTGCTCGGCAGGAACGGGACGTGCTTGGAATCCCAGCACTCCTGGGTTTGCACACTAAGTCCCCTTGGAGGTGGGGTTGTGCACTGGATGTCAGAGGTACCGAGACTGCACAGCTCCTCTCCTGAGGGTCCGCGGGCATTCCCAAACCACCTTGGGCCCTCCACTATGACCTGGTAGGATGCATCACAATATGCCCATGTTACAGATGAGGAAACTGAGGTGTAGAGATAATAAGCAATGTGCAAGGCCAGGGAGGAAAGAGCTGGACTTTAGCCCAAGTCCACTTGAGTCTGAAGCCCAGGATACCAGCCCTTTCCTCTCCTGCACCTGCTCTGCTATGGGGCTTTGTTCTCCCCCAGGTCATAATGCTGAGCTCAGTGCCAGAACTGCACGGCTACATCGACAAGTCCCAGCTGACTGAGGACCTTGGAGGGACCCTGGACTACTGCCACTCACGCTGGCTGTGCCACCGCACAGTGAGTCTGCCGAGTGCCCTGCAGACTGTGTCCTTGTCAGTGCACAGTTAACCCAGCAGGGCTGCTTTTGCATCACCATGCAGCCTTCTCCAGAAACGTGATCGCAGCAGCACAAGTCTGTCTCCCAGGGATGAGGAGATGGTCTCAGCGGACCTTAGTCATCGTAAAGAAGTAGTATGAGTAATAAGTTTGGGAGTGGTTTGCTCTGGGCCTGGAGACAAGGCAACACACAACCATGTGTTGTTGTGGTTGCGACACACACACTACTCTTAGCATGGAGGGAAACACGCTGGAGGGCCAGCATGACTGTAGGTGACACAGCCATCTGTAGGGCCTGTCCAGGAGGCTTTTCAGGGTGGACCTGGGCCGGGGTCACTTGCACACGGCACAGTGGCTCCCGGCCGCTCCCCTCTCCCAAGGCAGTCACAGCTCGGTGTCAGTTTTCAGGAGCCGACACTGGTGCAGCTGGTGACCAGTGTGCTCCCCTTCCAGGCGATCGAAAGCTTCGCCCTCATGGTGAAGCAGACGGCCCAGATGCTGCAGTCCTTCGGGACCGAGCTGGCCGAGACCGAGCTGCCCAACGATGTCCCCTCCACCAGCTCGGTGCTGAGCACGCACACGGAGAAGAAGGACAGAGCCAAGGTACGTGTGGCTCCCTGAGGCTGCGGCGCGAGCTCGGCTCATCCGTCCCACGCAGCAGCTTCCCAGAGGCCGGGGTGGCCTGTGGACTGTGCAGCTTCAAGGTCACAGCTGGCCCTCCCCGAGCACACCTGCGTCTTGAGCCTGAGCAGTGGCGCAGAGGCTGCCCTTGCTGAGTGGTTCTTGGGGCCAGAGAGCTGAAGAGGCAGGATTCCTGCCACCCCTCACCTGCTGGCCAGGGAGCAGTGCTCCTTACCTGCTTTCAGGGTGACATGTGCTGCCACCTGTGTCCCGGCACCTCACCCCTGCTGCTGGCATGCCGGGGGCCACTAACCTGCCAGGCTCCCAAGGGCTCTGCCAGCCAGATGGTCACTCCCATAGTCAGCCTTCCTCCCTGCCGAGAGGCCAGCTCAGAAGAGAGACGGGTGAGGAAGCCTGGTTTCTGGTTACGTTTTTGCCTCACCCCGATGCCCAGGTGACTCGTAACCCTAGCTCTGCCCTGGTGCAAACAAGAGTGAGCTGCCCGACACCTGCCTCTCCTGGTGTGGGAGAATGTGGGCACAGTCGGATGGAGGTGATCCTTGTGTCACCACGTATGAAAGCCCAAGATCTGAGCACGTGCCCAAGTGGGTGGTGGGGCAAGGCTGCGGTTTCTCTGCAGGACGATCTGCGGCTGGCGCTCCAGGAAGGGCAGGGCATTCTCGAGAGCCTCCGGGAGCCACCAGCAGAGGGCCCGGCACAGGGCGTGAACCAGGACCAGCTGGACAGTCAGGCCACTGTGCAGAGGTGAGGCCCTTGCAGCTGGGTCCTCACCAGGCAGTGTGAGTGCTGGGTCAGAACACAGGAGCGACTCCTGGTGGGGCTCCCGCTTGGGTGGGTGCCAAGACCCTCAGGCACCACACTGACCAGCTCATCTTACAACCACAGCCTGCCAAATACTGGGCTGGAGCAGGTGGTGGAGGCCACTGCCCCCCCACCGTGCGTCAGAGCTGGGGACACCCTTGCGGCCCCATCCCCTGAGCCGTGGGTGATAGGAGCCAAGCAAGCTCCCCCTCTCCCGTGCATTGCGGAGGAACACCCCACTCTGCTGACCTGTCCCCGGCCTTGACGGCTCGGAAGAGCAGGCCTGGCTCCCTCACTTGTGCCCATTCCCTTTGAAGGCTCCTGGCCCAGCTGCACGAGACCGAGGCTGCCTTTGATGAGTTCTGGGAGAAGCACCAGCAGAAGCTGCAGCAGTGCCTGTGTCTGCGCCACTTTGAGCAGGGCTTCCGAGAGGTGAGGTGAAGGGTAGGGTCTCCAGAGAAGGCGGAGCCTTAGCAGCCAGCAGGAGGCAACTGGCATGTAGGCCACAGAAGGGCCAGGCCCAGAGAGGGGGAAGGGGCTTCAGGGAACTGGAGGAATGGCAGGGTGGGGTGGGGCTTGTATGTCCACAAGGTGGAGCCCTGGTCCAGGGCGGGGCTTGGATGTGAGGCAGGGCTGGTGCAGGACCCACCTCTGCAGCACACACCTGCAAAAAGATATCTGTAGCTTGTTTCTGTCTGATCTTCAGAGACCTCTTCAGAGAAGGTGACATTTTTAATTTAAGCATTTTATTTGGAGATCACCGTAGGTCCAGGAGCAGCTGTGCAGAGTAACCTGTAGGAACCCCCGTCCCCTCCCCAGGGCCCTAGAGGTGACAGAGGTAGCAGGACACACAGGCATACCTCAGGGCTGCACAGCCCGGGGCATCATCGTGCCCTGTCCGCCTGTGAGGTGGAACCCTCGGCGCAGCAGTCTGGGCTCCCTGGGGCTGCGGCGCGAGCTCGGCTCATCCGTCCCACGCAGCAGCTTCCCAGAGGCCGGGGTGGCCTGTGGACTGTGCAGCTTCAAGGTCACAGCTGGCCCTCCCCGAGCACACCCTCCCACGGGTCCTCTGAGGCCCATGGCTGGCATGTGGATGTTTAGTTCGTATGTCCCAGCCGGGGTTCCGGGGAGGTGCTGAGCCCCCTCCTTTGAGGCCTGGGATGTGCCCAGGTTGTGCGCTGAGCATCGGTGTGCCGGCATCTGTGACACTGGCATCCTCACTCCGGCACATGCTGTCCAGCTTTTGGTGGGTCCTAGTGTGTGTCATGCTCCCATCTGGCGGGTGTGTCCTGGTTCCCATGACCAGTCACCACCGAGGCACCAAGCCCTGCACACACAGGGCCCTGGGAACATGACACACTGAACCGAACCACAGCGTCCGGCTGGCCTCATAGGGCCAGTGCGGCCTCCCTGGCATCCCAGTGGAGCCTGCGTGGCCAACACCCCAGCTGCCCCGCCCGCCTGCCGCGGCTGCCTTGAGCTGCTGCCTGACAGTCACCGGCTCATGGGGTTTAGTCCACCGCCGTGCTGCCTTGGATGCGGTGTCCTGGCTATCCATACTTAGTACCATTATCAGTACATTTAGCCTGCCATTTTATTTGGTATATTCTTTTTTGTTCTTTCTGTTTTTTCCCTGCTTTCTTTCCTTTTTTTTTTTTTTTTTTTCTTTTTTGAGACAGGGTCTCGCTTTGTGGTTCAGGCTGGCCCTGAGCTCAGCCTCCAACTCACATCACAGCAATCCTCCTGCCTCTGCCCCTCCCGAGTGCTGGGACTACAGGCGTGAGCCACCACGCCCGGCACTGTGGTATATGGTACTGGTTGCTGCTGGGCGTGAGTCTCCACACCCAGTATTGTTACGTGGTTACCGGGGAATCAAACCCGGGCCCTTGTGCTTGCAAGACAGGCGCCGGAACCACTGAGCTAACTCCCCGGCCCCCTCTTTCTTTTTTTTTTTTAAGCAGTGTCTCACTTGGTAGTTCAGGCTGGCCCTGAGCTCAGCCTCAAACTCACATCACAGCAATCCTCCTGCCTCTGCCTCCCGAGTGCTGGGATTACAGGCGTGAGCCACCACGCTCGGCACTGTGGTATGTGGTGCTGGTTGCTGCTGGGCGTGAGTCTCCACACTGAGTATTGTATGTGGTTACCGGGGATCCAACCTGGGTCCTTGTGCTTGCAAGACAGGCGCCAGAACCACTGAGCTAACTCCCCGGCCCTTTCCTGCTTTCTTTTTCCTGCCTTTCTCTGGTTAGCTGAGCTTTTCCAGAATTTAGTTTTCACTAAGTTGGAGATTTTTTTAAATTTATCTTATAGTGTACATTTTCAGTGGTTGCTCTGGGGGCCACATTTAACTTATTTTACACGCTACTATGTTATCATGTGTGAATTATGTGTAATATATACATTCAGATATCTAGATATCTAGGAGAATGCGGGCTCTCTACTCATGCACCCTCCCCATTTATGCCAAGTTGCCGTAAATATTCTGCCGACCTGCATTCAGAACTATGTCAATGTTGTGCTTCTGGTGTCACACAGCGGGAACCCTGCTGAGTGAGCCCAGCACCATGCCATGTGCAGGGTCCAGGATGGGTGAGTCCCATCCTACCTGTGGATCACAGCCCTGTACAACCAGTATGTGGGTACACACTCTTGGGGCGACTTCTAAGAAGAGCAGAAGCTTTCCTTTCTTAAGCAGTGAGGTGGCATCGTTTTTAAATTTTCAAAACTAGATGGGCAATGCACACTGTAATCCCAGCCAAAGCAAGGGGATTAAAAGTTCAATGCTAGCCTGAGCAATTCAGCAGTTTCGCAAGACCCTGTGTCAAACTAGAAAATAAAAATTCCTATTCTACAAAGTCTTCTGTCTTTTCGCCAGTGCCAGATATTTGAGGTTAGTCTGGAGCTGGAAAGGGAGGAGCCTCAGTACTCCCCACCCCGTGGTATCATGGAAACACCAGTACGCAGTCTGCTGCTGTGCCTTGGCTGCAGGCGTCCCTGTGTGTGGGTGCCAGGAGCAGATGCGCAGGGTCAGCTTTCTCCTGGGCCATGGTCCTTGGTGTGCAGCACAGCTCGCGGTCTGGCTGCATCCCTGGCCCCATCCCCATCCAGCCCAGTCCCTCTGCTGTCTCTGGTGCGGCTCTCAAGTTGGCCTTCTCTATGCCAGGACAAAGCTGCCTTGGACACAGTGTCCCAGAAGATAGCAACCTTTACCGACGTTGGAAACAGCCTGGCGCACGTGGAGCACCTGCTGAAGGACCTGGCTAGCTTTGAGGAGAAGTCCAGCGTAAGGAGGGCGCAGCGGGAGCACCCCCCTCGCACCCACCTGGGCCACAGGAGCACAGCCTTGGCCGCCTCTGTCACAGAGCACCAGCTGCCTGCTGATTCTGTCCTGTGCAGTGGTGCTTCCCCAGGCCAGGCTCCCAGGTGCCCCTGCCCCAGTGTCATGTCAAGCCATAAGTGAAAATGCCACCCTCCCACATCTCAGTCCAACACTGCAGAGGTGCAGACACCCCAGCTGCCTCTACCTAGACACCCAAGCCGCCTTTCCTCGCCCCAGGTGGCTGTGGAGAAGGCCCGCGCCCTGGCACTGGAGGGCGAGGGGCTCATTGCCAACAAGCACTATGCGGTGGACTCCATCCGCCCCAAGTGCGAGGAGCTGCAGCACCTCTGTGACCAGTTCTCCACCGAGGTCAGCAGGAGACGGGGGCGGCTCGGCAAAGCCCTGGAGCTGCACAGCCTGCTGGAGACGGTAGGTGGCTCTCCCACCCTGACCCTGGGTGGAGCCAGGGACAGCTCTAGTGGTGTGCTGCAGCAGCCACTGACCATGAAGTGGCTCCCTCCCTTCCCGGCTTCCTTGACCTGGCCCCCTGAGGTCCAGTCCTAATGAGTGTGTCTGCCTGCAAGAACCCACTGTCCCGGTGGTGACTTCTGCCAGAGGACCGGAAACAGCGCTCCGGTCCATCCTTTCTACCCCTCTTCCATGGGAGAGTCCCATCCCAGGCAGCCTGCTGCCCCAGCAGATCCCTTGGACTTGGTGACAAAAGTGTGACAAGCAGTGCTTTAGATCCCCCTACAAGTGTGTCGGTGGCAGGAGGCGTGTGAGGCGTGGGTGGGATGGGGAGGGCGGCACTGCGAAGGCAAGGAGCAGGTTCTGACTTGATGCTCTACTTCTAGTCCATGAAGTGGTGCGATGAGGGCATCTACCTGCTGGCCTCGCAGCCGGTGGACAAGTGCCAGTCCCAGGATGGCGCCGAGGCAGCTCTGCAGGAGATCGAGAAGTTCCTGGAGACTGGTGCGGAGCACAAGATCCGGGAACTCAGTAAAATCTACAAGGAATACGAATCCATCCTCAACCCCGACCTCATGGTAATGCCATCCGGGCTTCCAGCACCCCGGGCTCTCTGGACAGTAGGGAGTCGCTCTCGAGGAGGGGCTATTTCAGTGCCTGCTGACACTGCCCATACCCCAGGGACCCCAGGGGGACATTCACTCCCCCCAAACTGCCGTCTTCCTGTTCCTCCCACCCCACCGCTGTGCTCAGAGCCGCACAGGACACTATCATAAGAGCAAGCAACCGAAGCTGTGTGCTGTGGCTCGTCCCGTGTGGGGCAGGCGTCCTTGGTGACTGGCACTGGTGTGATGCAGGTTCTCATGGCAGTATCTTTCCAGGAACATGTGCAGAAGGTCTTCCAGAAGCAAGAGAGTATGCAGGAGATGTTCCACCGCCGGCAGGCGAGCCTCAAGAAGCTGGCAGCCAAGCAGACACGGCCTGTGCAGCCAGTGGCCCCCAGGCCAGAAGCACTCACAAAGTCACCCTGCCCGTCCCCAGGTGTGTACAGTGGCCTCTCACCTAGACAGGCAGCATCGTAGGAAGTGTCCTTCCACAGACCTCCTCTCTGCCCAGCCCTGGGCACAGCTGGCAGTCAGCACTCTGTGCCCAGGATCAGTGCAGTCCACCAGCCAGGCTCAGCAGGACTTCACCACGCATGTGCCCTGTGCCTTGTCTGGTTGCTCTTGCACTGGGCAAAGGTGGAGCTGGGTCCTGTGCTGAGTTCCTAGGCTGTTTCCTGACCCCTCTCCCCTCTGTCTGTGGCCACTCAACCCTGGCCCGCCCAGACCCTTCCTGCTGCCCACCACGACCAAGCTGTGTCCTGACCGCACTGGCCCACAAGGGTTCCACAGCCTCCACCTTCCCTGGCCCTTTTCCACACTGCATGTTTTTAGGAGATGCTCCTATCTTCTAACCTCGATCACTTCCTGTCTCTTCCTCGATGAGTTTCCATAGAAACTCTGGAGCCCTCTGGGCTTGAGATGTCAGCCGTGGGGCTCGCCTTTGGCAAAGGCACCCACCAGTGCCTGAGTGGCTTCTGCATGCTGGGGCAGGCGCGGCGGCTCTCCCGCTGCATGGAGGCCTCGGACCCAGCTGCTGGGCGTGCCCAGTCGCCCTGCTCTGTGTCCCGGCTGTCCCACCAGCCGCTCCTCAGCAGCTCCACCCTCCCGACTCCCTGGCTGTCTCACGCCTTCCCGGGCCTCTGCGTGGCTGCCTCCTCCCCTCTCCTCTGGGACTTCCGCGGCTTCATCTGACTCTGAGGAAGGCTCAGAGTGTCTCTTTCCCACCTTCCTCCAAACCAGGTGCCTGGCGTGGACCTGAGAACTGCAGCTCCGAGGGCAGCGCGCTGCGGCGGGGGCCCTACCGCAGGGCCAAGGTGAGGCCCTCTGCCGCCTTGACCCAGCTGTGTGCCACCAGGACCCCGCAGGCCACTCTGGGCCCACTCTGGGCCCCACAGGACCCACCCTAGGGTGTGCAGGCCCCAAGGGTGCACCCAGCCCTCAGGATCAGCCTCAGGCAGGAATCGGTGACTCTGGCTGACAGGCCCCCCGAGGGCACCTCCCCCTCCAGATTGTCCCCAACAAGATGATGCCCAATCTCCTGCCTTGAGAGTTGATATACCCTGTGTTTTCCCCACAGAGTGAAGCAAGTGAGAGCCGGCAGGGCAGGGGCGGCTCCACGGGGGACGAGGAGGAGAGCCTGGCCATCCTGCGCAGGTGAGCACCGTCTCCACTCTGTGTGCAGAGCAGGGAATGGTATCACAGGTGAGCAGAGCCGGGGCACACAAATGTGCATGTACCAATCTGAGCACACACACCCTGGACCCAGAGTGACCAGCTGCACCAAGTCCTCATGGGGCCCTGCTCACCTCTCCCGCGGAGGCCACCCTCCTCACAAAGGCCACACAGGACATGTGCAGAGCGTGCCCAAGACTGTGATCCGCCTGGCCATCACTGCTGGCTGCGGAGACCCTGCCTGGTGTCCCAACTGGCTGAGCCACCTCCACCCCAAGGTCTCCCTTGGCCATCTGCCCCTCACATCCATATCACCCTGGTGCTCTGGACATAGCACCCACTTCCCTGCCTCTTAAAAGCTCCTGGGCAGCAAATGAGCAAAACTGTGTGGCGGTCCTGGGAGCGTGACTGGACCCAAGTGGATAGCAGGACCCAGACGGCTGGCACCTCTCACCGCAGACAGCCTTAGGTGCCTCTGTCACCTGGGCTAGACACAGAATTCTTGGGGAGCTGCTATGGGTCGAACTGTGGACAAGGACAGGGCAGGACTGGATGGAGTCACAGGAGACACCACCTCCTGCCTACCCTGAGCACCAGCTGGCAGTGTCACCCTTGAGGCACAGCTGAGTGTCACTTCTGCATCTGCACATGGCCAGCGTGTCCTCACCCTGGGACGCTACATGTGAGAACAGCTTTCATCCTCACCCAGTCCCTCCTGGCGCAGGGCAGACCATGTCTTTGCAACGGGCCCAGGAGATGAGCAGGAAGCGGCCTCTGCAGACCATAGGCCGAGGTTCACAGGGCACAGCCCTCCACCAGTCCAGAGGGAGCCCTGGGCTGCCACACCAAACCCCTTCCCCACGTGCAGGGCGGCCCTCAAGCTGTATGAATCGGACAAACAGTGCTGAAATCTTAAGCCAGGTCCAGCCTCTGCCGATTACAGAGGTGTGTCCTCACCTGGAAGGGGTCTGAGTAGCCAGTGTGAAGCCTGTCACCCCTGCACAACGGACAGGCACATAGTGGGTCTGCAGGTGGTGGCCACACACCTGCCATGTGCAGGATGGCACTGGTGGGGCGGCTGAGGGCACCTGGCTGGGAGGCTTCAGGAAGCTCTGTGGGGTCTTCCTGGTGGGACCTAGAGACTCGACAGAGGGCATCGGGCAGGGTCGCCACCCTCGCATGTGAGGCCTGGGGTGGCCCAGCTGGGGTTTGAGGTGCGTGGAGGACAGGGTGTATCCACCCGCACAGCGCACGCGGCAAATGTTTTGTCTCTGGACCCCTGGGACCTGTCACTCACCTGGCCCCCACGTCTCCGCCCACTTAGGCATGTGATGAACGAGCTGCTGGACACAGAGCGGGCCTACGTGGAAGAGCTGCTCTGCGTCCTGGAGGTGAGGCGCCCGGGGCTGGGGGCTGGAATGGCGCTTCCTCCCCCAGGGCAGGGTTAAAGTGCTCCTCAGGCTGAGCGCCATGTCCCCAGGAAGTGCTGGGCTTAGAAAACTGGAGCACTCAGCTGCCCCACACAGGCAGCAGTGTGACACCCACCAAGGTGTCTGAGCAAGGCAGCAGTCTGCGGCCGGAGCACTGCCCACGCACAGATTGGCGGCTGAGGCAGACACCCCAGCTGGGAGGAGCCAGTGCCGCTGCCCGGGTGGGAGGTCCCGGAGTTAGGTGGGGTGCTCTGCAGAACGGCCTGCAACATGCCAAGCTCTCAGGGCGACCAGTGGCCAATAGCTGCAGCCGAGGGCTCGCTTGTGCAGGTGTCCAGGTGAGGTCTGCGTATGTCCTTCGGCTGGGTAAGGGTAAGAGAGGGAATGGAGGAGCCTCCACTCTCCCCCAGAGGGGCATGCATTCTGCACCTCTGTCCTGTGCCGTGGTACCCGTCATAGAGCCAGTCCTGAGCGCACAGAGTGGAGTCACTCTTGAGTACCGAGACAGATGGTGCCTCTGGCCTACAGCGTCTCAACCTCAGTCCCATGGCAGCGGCGCAGCAGCCCCACCTTGCCTGCTCCTCACCCCTCAGCCATGGGCAGGAGCTCCTGGCTGACCTGTCTGCCATCTGGCAGGGCTATGCTGCTGAGATGGACAACCCTCTGATGGCCCACCTCATTTCCACGGGCCTGCACAGCAAGAAAGGTGTGCTGTTTGGGAACATGGAGGAGATCTACCACTTCCACAACAGGTGGGGCTTCTGGGTCACGTGCACACACTCATCTCACTGTGAGGAGCTGGCAGCATCCCTGATCCTGCCCGGTGAGGACACTGTTCATCCAGAAAGGGAACTTAGAGCCACAGACACACGCCCATGCGGCTCCTGACCTTGCTAATGGTGCCCACCCGGCCAAGGTGTAGGCTCAGGTGCCAGAAACCAGGAGCAGTTGGCCTATCTGTCCACCTTTGTCCTCTGCAGGTACACCGTTGACATTTTGGGGCCCTGATGTCCATACTGCCTGGCCAGCTCTGTCCCTAGCAGCCGCTCTTGCAGGGGACAGCAGCCCAGACACTCCTGCCCTGTAGCACCAGATCCCGTATGGCCTGCCTGTCTGGTGCTGGTCCTCAGTTCCTCTTTGCTGTTTTGTGGCCTCCATATGACTTGTGGTAGCTCAAGGGACCAAGGACAGGGTTGGCCTGCCCCAAAGTGGGGGGAGGAGAGAGGTGAACAGCTCGTGCTGTGACTTGCATGTGTGCAGCCTGCACCCGCTGCACACCTTCCTGGGAACTGTCCCTGCACACGGCGTGTGCAGAGCGCGTCTTAGCATCCTCTCAGACAGGCATATCCCCTATAGTTCTGAATGCAAAATGGCCCTTCCCAGGACAAATGCAAGTCAGAATGTAGAAGTCAATCCCAGCCCTGGGCCCTAAAGTCAGACCGCCAATAGGAGGGCCCTGGACATGTCCTCAGATTAGAGTCCCTATCATATCAGTCTGCCCTTCTACCCCTGTGCCGACAACAAGGCTCCAAGTCCTACATGAATGCAAAACAGGGGAGCCACTGGGGCTGCTTACACTGAATGCATGGGATCCAGGACAGGTATAGGGTGCAGGCTCCCCAGTTGTGGAGCCAGCACTTTTGCCGCAGTCTCTGAGACTGGCTGGAGTTGAGCATGCAGGTACCCTGGGAGACGGGGTCCTCAGAGGTCGGTGGTCTCCAGGGCTCAGTGCAGACCTCACCTTGTAGGATCTTCCTGCGGGAGCTGGAGAACTGCATAGACAACCCAGAGTTGGTGGGCCGCTGCTTCCTGGACCGGGTATGCTCTCCCAATAGCCGCACTGCCCCAGCTTCTCAGAGGTCCCTGGGCATCCAAGACTTGAGATCCCCTGCCACTGCCATCCCACCCGCCTAACCCACCACACTCATTCGTCACCCTCCTAGGTAGCTGACGAAAAAGAACAGGACTTTTTTTTGTACTGGGGATCAAACTCAGGACCTTGTGCTTGAGAGGCAGGTGCTGTGCCACTGAGCTAACTCCCAGGCCCAGATAAGGCTTTTTAAAAGCCTAATGGCTAGCTCCAAAAAGACAAAAACTAGAAAACAGGAGCTTTGGGAGGAGGGTGGCATGTTAAGGTCCAGGGCCTGGTTTTTCCTGAGTTGCTCTCTGCCTTGGTCCTGTCTGCCTGCACCCCTGCTGCTGGATGGCATTAGAGCTCTCTGAGCCTTGTTTTGCGTTGGGGTGGTTGACATCTACTCCTTCACGGGGTATGGGGCAGGCTCTTAAGGGGAGGCTTTCTGGAAAAACTCTGAGCAGTCAGGGCCCCAATGCAGCCCGTGTCTTGCCACTGGCCCCCAGATCCTGCCATGTTGGCACCACGAACCATGGGCTTAGCATGGGGAACAGTGGCCCTCCAAAGCAGAAACCGGAAGTGACCTCAAGAAGTAAAGAACTAGAGGCTGCAGATGGGTGGGGAGCAGGCAGGAGCCATGTTGTGCTGGCTCAGGCAGTGCCATTCTGTGGTCAGGGTTCTGGGCAGCATCCACATCTCCTGGCTGGGTTGGAGGACAAAGTTGCTTTTCCCAGGGCGTGGCCACCCCCTGGGGGGACACTGCACCCTAGAGGCTGTATGGAGCAGGAGTCGCTGGCCTGCACAGAGCTGGTTCTTAATAATAATGGTGTTGGGATTGATGCAACCGTGGGAAGTAAATGTTTGAAGTGGCACTGAGCTGTGATAAAAGAAGGGTGTGAAGTCCGGGAGGTGGAGGAAGCCTGGCGTACAGAAGAGGCCCCCGTGGCAGGTGGCCTACCCTAAATCTTCATGCCACACACTCGCTGGCTTTGTGGTCTGCTGGCTTTGGCAGCCCTGTGTTCCCTAGACATGGCCATAGTCCCAGGCATCTTCCAGTGCTCCACGTTCATGGCTGCCTAGAAGCTCCACTTTGGGCTTGGTTGAGGAAGGAGCTGGCTGGGGACAGCTTCAGAGGCCAGGGGGAGATCCAGGGCACACAGGACTCAGGGAGGGCGGGTAAGGAGCCAAGGCTGATGACCTAACTAAAATGGGTCAGGGCCATTGGGGCCCCAGAATCATCTGTACTCTAGACCACCCACTCCCCTTAGAGCTGTCTGCACCCCAGAGTCGTATGTCCTCAAGAGCCTTCTACACTAAAACGTTCTGTACCCTGAAGCCGTCTAGACCCTAAAGTTACCCAAGTCCTGAGAGGTGTCTAGGGCAATCACATCTCATACCAGTTCCAGTTTGTTTTTACAAAATTATTTGTATAATTTGCAAAAGTGCCTGAGAGACCCTAGATCTTTCTTTAAATAACAATCAGGTAATGCTGTAAACCACCTTTGAAAGCAGGGGTGTGGCATCATCCCTGGCAGACACTGGGGTGGTCATCGAGCCCAGGGTCTCTTCCTTCCTAGACAGTGGGCCTGAGACCTGGTGCGACACCTGCTAACCAGAGTGTGCACACATCTGCCCCCTCCCACCATGCAGATGGAGGATTTCCAGATCTACGAGAAGTACTGTCAGAACAAGCCGCGCTCCGAGAGCCTGTGGAGACAGTGCTCCGACTGCCCCTTCTTCCAGGTATGCTGGCCCTTTCCCTACACCACCTCCTTACTCGGGACCCTGTGGCAGACCCTGGCCTGGCTAAGCCCAGGCCCTGTGCCCAGGAGTGCCAACGGAAGCTGGACCACAAGCTGAGCCTGGACTCCTACCTGCTAAAGCCTGTGCAGAGGATCACCAAGTACCAGCTGCTGCTCAAGGTGGGTGCCCCAGCTGCTGCCTGCCCAGCACTGTTGCCCGACAGTGCTTTGGCTTGGTGAGAGTGTATAACGTGGGTGAGCAGCCTCCCTCGGAATTCTGCTAACTGCAGCAGTGTGCCCCTCGAGGCAGGCTGTGCCCTCTGCCCTAAGGCCCCTGATTGGGAATGTGTAAGCTGGAAGACCCCATCTGCTTGTTCGCCCACAGGCGAACATAGGAAGCAGCTTGCAGTTCCCGGCCCACACCTGTCAACTGAGTGGCCCTTGACCTGCAGTGCCCGCTGTCCATCCTGCTGGCTGTCCATCAGTCAGCTGCATGAGTGGGCAGCAGTGGAGCCACACCACATGTCCTGGGGCCTAGCCACAGAGCCCAGGCCTGCATCTTGGTAGGCCAGTGCTCCCAAGCAGCGAGGACACATCCGTGTGTGACATGTGCTCCTGTCCCCTGCTCCTCCCCCCACAGGAAATGCTGAAGTACAGCCGGAACTGCGAGGGGGCTGAGGACCTGCAGGAGGCACTCAGCTCCATCCTGGGTATCCTCAAGGCCGTGAACGACTCCATGCACCTCATTGCCATCACGGGCTATGACGTAAGGGCCAGGGGCAGGACTCCAGGCCAGTCTCATACGGATGGCCTCTGTGAGCGGTGTTGGGTCCCTCCTGCTTCCCCTCTCCCTGTGCATCACATGTGGGAATTCCTGAGGCCTGGGCTCTGTGCCAGGGCACCAGGGGTCCTGACTGCCTGTGCCAGCTTCGTGGTCTGGCCTTCGCGGGGGGACAGCACACACACGAGCATCTGAAAGCAGATGGGAGCCTCGGTGTCCCGGGCACAGCTTGTGGACAGGTGCAGATAGCCAGTGGCCCTGGGGCAGAGTCCTACTTCCCCCCATTGGCCCACGTCAAGCTGACCTGCCAGCTTTGTGTGCTTTGAATCTCCATTCAGCACTAGCTCTGTTTCCAGAACTGATGGGCTTGACTTCTGCGTGCAGTTGAGAGTGCAGCACAGCGGCCTGGGTGTGCCCCTGCTGTGACCCTTGGCCTGGTGCTGCCCACTCAGCTGAGCCATTTGTACGGGTGCGTGCTCACGGTGCCCACGCAGGGCAAACGTGCTATGATGCGTCACACAGGGGGTCACTCTGCCCTCCCTCCCCACCCCTGCTCCTGAGCCCGCGCCCTTGAGCTGCCCATCCCAGCCTCCTTCCCCACCCCCCCTCCTCCAACATGTCCACTGCCTTTCAGGGTAACCTGGGTGACCTGGGCAAGCTGCTGATGCAGGGCTCATTCAGTGTATGGACAGACCACAAGAAGGGCCACACCAAGGTGAAGGAGCTGGCGCGCTTCAAGCCCATGCAGCGCCACCTCTTCTTGCATGAGAAGGCTGTGCTCTTCTGCAAGAAGAGGGAGGAGAATGGAGAGGGCTACGAGAAGGCACCGTCCTACAGCTACAAGCAGTCCCTGAACGTGAGTGGGTGGTGTGGCCGGGGGCACAGGTGCAGGGGGCGGGGTCCTCCACTCTAGCAGCACCCTGCGGGGCTCTGGGGCCCTGTATCACCTCAAATGAGTGAACGTTCCCGAGTGTGTGTGTGTGTGTGCGTGCGTGTGTGTGTGTGCGTGCGTGCGTGCGTGCGTGTGTGCTGACACCTGACTCCGGTCCTGTACTCGCAGATGACTGCCGTGGGCATCACAGAGAACGTGAGGGGTGATGCCAAGAAGTTTGAGATCTGGTACAACTCCAGGGAGGAGGTGTATATCATCCAGGTAGGGCTGTCACCCACCCTGCAGGCAGGCGCTGCTGGGGGGCCAGGGAGGGTCTGTCAGGAGACCTGGGGTCCACACTTCCTGAAGCTAGAGCAGCCATGACTCTCCCTGGCCGTGACCTGGACGCTGTGGGAGCTGTGTGGCCCATAGTCCCTGTGCGCACCCCGGCCTCGTGCCTGAGGAGAGATGGGCCTCGGTGTGGACTCCAGAGCGGCGCCTTTCCATGACCCCCAGCCGGTGGGGGTGCTTCTGCACGCGGCAGATGTCCCTCACCTGCAGGTCCTGACGTGTGGGAAGGCTGGGTCCCAGCCGGCCCCCCTTTCCTGCCATCGCCGGGTCTGCCAGGCCCCAAGGCCCGGACGCACACACAAGGCCCTGCTCTGGCACCAGACGCCACATCTAAGACTAGACAGCAGTCCCTGGCCCAAAGCTCCCGCCTGGACAGTTAGGGTCCAGCTCACCTGGGTGCTTCAGGCCTGCCTTGTTTAGTCAGCTAAGCAGTGTCAAAGCAAGGCCACTCCTGGAGAGCCCCGCTCTTGAGGTCACATTACGCATGGGGTTTGCCGGAGGGGCTGGTACCAGCAGCCGCACCAAAAGACCTACTGTCTGCCAGCTCTGCCCTCTTGGGAGTGGGCTGTTGGGAATGGTATTTGTCCCTGCTCACATGTGGTGCAGACCTGCGTGCTGACTCCTGCCATTTTTTGGGCACAGGCTCCAACTCCCGAAATCAAAGCTGCGTGGGTAAGTGAGATCCGGAAGGTGCTGACCAGCCAGCTGCAGGCCTGCCGGGGTAAGTGAGGGCGCTTTCTCCAGAGACCCAAGCAGAGAGTGCGGGTGCTGGGTCACTTGGTAAGTGGTCCATCGCTTCCTTTGCAGAGGCCAGCCAGCATCGGGCCCTGGAGCACTCACACAGCCTGCCTCTGCCTGCGCCAGCCAGCGCCAGGTGAGCCCGCACCCTGCCATGTGTGGGGCTTCTGCATGCACATGGGGTCTCTGCCATCATGGGACTGCTGGAGGTGGGATGAGTTCCCTCGCATGCCCCTTGTATGTCACTACGGGGAATCACAAGTCCCAAGCATCACTCAGAAAGCATCACGCTGGACCCACTCCCACCAACACCAGTGTGAAAAGATTCACAGGTGGGATAGGCAGAGGCACCGGCAGTTGGCACACACTGTGGGTACTCTCTGGACAGCTGGTCACTAGCTCTTAAGGGTGGAGCTGGGCTGGTGCTGGGCTCTTAAGGCTGCCAGACCCACACCATGTCGCCATCCTGCAGTCAGCCGCTGGCACCTATGGGCACAGTCCATCACCGTGCAGGGCCTCTTCTATCTTCCCCCCTTTGCTATTTTTTCCTTTGCTTTTTTTTTTTTTTTTTTTTTTTTTTTTTTTTTTTTTTTTTTTTTTTTTTTTTTTTTTTTTTTTTTTTTTTTTTTTGCTTTGTTTTCCTATTTCTTAGATAAGTCACCTCTATTTTTTAATATAAATCTTATGCTCATCAGTACATGACCACAGTGCACAGTGCTCGCATTCCTTGTGGGAGCTGGTGTGGGGACGTCACACTCCATTCTTTTTTCATTCCTTTCTCCTCCTTCCCATCCCTTGGTCCCCTTCTTATTTGTAAAAGATCTGTCTTCTTGGGCCGGGAAGTTAGCTCAGTGGTTCTGGCGCCTGTCTTGCAAGCACGAGGACCCGGGTTCGATCCCCGGTAACCACATACCATACTGGGCGTGGAGACTCACACCCAGCAGCAACCAGTACCACATACCACAGTGCCGGGCGTGGTGGCTCACGCCTGTCATCCCAGCACTCGGGCACTCGGGAGGCAGAGGCAGGAGGATTGCTGTCATGTGAGTTGGAGGTTGAGCTCAGGGCCAGCCTGAACCACAAAGCGAGCCTGTCTCAAAAAAAAAAAAATCTGTCTTCTTGTTTCCTAGTTTCTTTTATTTTGTTCTTTATATTTTAGGTTTCTCATATAAGAAAATCCCTGATTTTTTTTTTTTTTTTTTGAGACAGGGTCTCGCTTTGTGGTTCAGGCTGGCCCTGAGCTCAGCCTCCAACTCACATGACAGCAATCCTCCTGCCTCTGCATCCCAAGTGCTGGGATTACAGGCGTGAGCCACCATGCCCGGCACTGTGGTATGTGGTACTGATGGCTGCTGGGTGTGAATCTCCACGCCCGGTATTGTATGCGGTTACTGGGGATCGAACCTGGGTCCTTGCACTTGCAAGACAGGCGCTGGAACCACTGAGCGAAGTCCCCAGCCCTCCTGTGATATTTAAACTCATGTGTCGGATTTATTTCACTTACCATTACGGCCTCAGGGTGCATCTATTTTCCTCCAAGTAACTAGAATTCATCCTCGTTTGTGTGCATGGTGGCTAGAGCCACATTTCTGTGTGTTCATCGCTCACAAAGGGGCTGGGCCTGAACACTAGGCCATGCAGCAGTTTCTTTAGAGGAAAAACCTGCCCCAGGGCTGGGGAGTTAGCTCTGTGGTTCCGGCGCCTGTCTTGCAAGCGCAAGAGCCCGGGTTCGATTCCCCGGTAACCACATAACAATACTGGGTGTGGAGACCCACACCCAGCAGCAACCAGTACCACATCCACAGTGCCGGGCGTGGTGGCTCACGCCTGTAATCCCAGCACTTGGGAGGCAGAGGCAGGAGGATTGTGATGTGAGTTTGATGCTGAGCTCAGGGCCAGCCTGAACCACAAAGCGAGACCCTGTCTCAAAAAAAAAAAAACCTAAAAAAAAAAAAAAAAAACCTGCCCCAGAGCTGCCCCACGCCAGCTGCACCGGGGCTCCCTCCTCACCTCTGCCGTGGCGCAGACTCCACTGTGGTTGGGAGTGCAGGGCTGCTCCTGGGTGGGCCTGGAGCCCCACATGTTCCAGTGAAAAGCCAGTGGCCACCTGTGTTTGCTCTCTGTTACATCTGCTGTCACCAGTCCCTCGAGAGGAAGCACAAAAAACGTCAAAAAGCTGGAGGAGAGGAAGACAGACCCTCTGAACCTGGAAGGATACGTTAGTGCCTCCTTCTCCAAGCCCCCGGAAAAGGGCAAAGGTGGGTGTCTGCGGCTGTGACCACAGGGTGCCGAGAGCTCTGAGTCTAAACCCCCGACAGGCTCGACCTCTCTCCTCCTAGATGACACGGTCTCCAGCTCTGCCTCTGAGAGCTCTGCGCTGTCCAGAAAGCGCCTCACCCTGCAGGGCTTTGCCAACCTCAAAGGGCAGAAAGGTAACGTGCACGGCCCGAGACCATGTCGCCACCCCATAGAGGGCTATCCATGCCGGGCTCCCCCTACCCCGCATCCTCTTGCTGACCACTGCGCCCAGTCATCCTTCAGGGGCGTGTGTTTGGCAGCATGACAGCCATCGTGAGTGCAGGGTCTGCTCGGAGACCACAGTGGTCACTTCTCTGTCACCTGCTCCTCTGCCTTCCTGCTGCTTCTGTGCGTTCCACGCGCACTCGCACTCTGCTCGGTGTGTGCTGGAGAGCGGCCCGCAGAAGGAGGCTCTCAGCTGAGGAGGGGCCGGTGTGGCACTGGGCCACTCCTGGAGGCTGCACCAGTGCCAGCCCCGGAGTGCGGGTCCTCCGGCTCCTCGCCATGCTCGCAGCCTGATGACAGAAACCGCCTCACCTGCAGACTTGGGCCTCTTCCATGATGGACACTGGCCCAGAGAATCAGGGCATTTGCCTTCCCAGTTTATAAAATACTTTCAATTTGGCTTCAAATTTGAAAGAAACAAGCTGCAGATGCCACGTCTGTCCCCTCACTAACCCCGGGCTGGGAGCATCCAGAGGCGGCCACTCCAAGGACAACCCAGCCGACCCCACTGCCACCCACCTCTCCTACTCACAGCCTCTGATCCCCTGACCCGAGGCCACCTCAGCCACACCCCGCGCCTCTCACCACACCTTTGCTGCTGCTCCGTCCTCTTCTCTCTCCTGTGACATCTCTGCCTCTCCTCCTGCAGCTTCTCCTACCAGTCCTGACAAAAAAGCTAAGCGGCATGAAGTAAAGAGTGACCCGACTCCTTTTGGTTTGCGAGGTAGCGTGACTCGGCTTCTGTGCCAGCCAGGAGGGTCGCCCAGTTGGGACATGCGTGGGTCTGTGAGCCAAGAGCAGGGCCCAGGGCTCCCGCTAACGCCAGGGGACAGAGGCTGGGGATTCATGCTGCCAGTAGCCTCGTGGCTGCAGTGCCATTCCAGGGCCCGCGTGGCACTGCTGCCTCACTCTGTCAGCAGCGGGCCCACCCCACGCCCCACGTCCCACAGCCTTGTGGGCTGAGGAGCCAGCACTAGAGGAGTTACATGGTGCTGACGCATGTGCACTGTGAAGCTTGCACAGGTCCCAGGGCACAAGCTGACAGCACCCCAGCCCCGCCTGACATTGCCAGCTCTGGGGCTCTGCTTGGAACCCCACTGGGAGCCTGAGCTCCTGCTATGGTCCTCCCACCACCCCAGACACAGGGACCTGAGGCCAGGTGTCACCCGTGTTACCAGCTTGCGTCACGCAAACATGTGCTGGGCAGGGTTACTTCCTCATAGCAGCTGTGCACCAGGGTCTGCTCTGTCTCTGATCACTTTCTCCTCATGCCTCGAGCCCTGAGCCCTCCCCACACTCAGTCCTGTGGGAGCTTGGGACATAGCCTGGCCCAGCAGGGGTGGTGTGATGACTGGCTGGGGCCACACATTGCCCCCGCCTTATCCCAGTGGGCTATTTCCTCTTGGCAGCATCTCCTACCCTCTGAATGGAGTGGATTCCCTGAATGGAGTGGATTCCTGAAATGGCCACAGGGACAATAGCAATGATGTGTCCCCCGACCATGTCGGCCCGTGGGTGGACAGGCACCCATATTCCAGCTGCCTTCTGAGGCCCCAAGTTGTTCCTTCTCTCATTCCTGTGTTCCTGAAACTCACTCATCTGCGTGGCCTCTGAGGGCTGTGTAATGGCAGGATGGCTGGTAGGGTCCGAGCAGGCTCCATCTTGACCTTGCAGCCCCAACCTTGGGGCGACCTAGCAGGCAGGCCCTGTTGTGCAGCTTTCCCCATCTCCACATTGCACCCCAGGGAAGCAGAGCTCAGAGGGGCCTCAGTTATGCCAGGGTTGGTGTGGGGCAGCACCCGTCCTGGAGGACAAGGGTCATTTCCCATGGTCCTTTGCAGAGCTCTCTCAGCTGAAGGATGGCACCCTGTGCGGCCGCCTTTCCTAGGCTCAGTGCCCTCTTTCTCACGAACAGACACGAGCTGGGGTGCCGGCCTCTGCTCCCTGCACAGTCTTGTTGCCGTGCCCTTCAGAGCCGGAGGGGTGTGACCACCCTCATGGCCCCAGAAGGGCAGCCCTCGTGCTACAACACCTCCTTCACCTCCCCAGGACGGGGACCTGGCAGTTTCCTACCTTCACTGTTGTCCTGGAGGGCATGTGACAGGCATGAATGTGGGTCCCCTGTGCCAACCCGGTGTTTTGCCCTCACTCGTGGTGGCGTCTCTGTCTGGGCCGCCACCGGGGCTGTGGCTGGGACTCCCTTGGCCAGTTTTTCTAGAAACTGGCAGGTGCCTGTGCCAAGGAGTTGTTGGAAAGCACCTGCCCTTCTCGGCACGTGCTCAGGGCACAGACCGCGTGGCAGTACCTGGGACGGCAGCCCAACCTGCTGACGAGGGCCCAGCTCTCCAGGGGGCTCTGGGGCCCGTAACCCCAGTGAACTGGCTGCGGTAGAAGCAGAGGTGCAGAACCTGTCTCCCCGACTGAGCCCCGTGGAGCAGAACTGTGCCCAAGCGTCTTGGAAGGGCACAGAGGGAGCTGGAGTGGGAAGCCTGGGAGGGGGCCCCAAGGCCAGGGCTGTCCGATGCAGCTTAGGCTTGGTCTTATGTGCCCCTGTACTGGTGGCTGTGGTACTGGTGTGGCCCTCACTGACATCTGTCCTTTTGCTAGGCTGGAGCAAAACATCCCACTCCCTGGAGGCCCCCGAGGACGACGGTGGCTGGTCCAGCGCAGAGGAGCCCATCAACTCATCTGACGCTGAGGAAGAGGGTGGAGTAGGCCCCAAGAAGCTGGTAACTTCACGTGCCATGGGCAGCTAGGGGTGCTGCTGACCCAGGAGAGGGGCTGTCGTGGAGGGGTCCTGTAGGCTGGTTTCAGGGTGCAGCTGTGGCTCCTGGCACAGAAGGGCAGTGCTCCTTGGGAAGGTTCCGTGTTAGAGCCCCTGATCAGCCCACACCCCCGCAACCTCCTCTGACCGGAAGTGTTCCCCCAGTTTTGCTGACATTGACTGCGCATCTCTACTTCACTTCTTAGGAACTGAAAGGTTTTAATTTCGGCTCTGGGTAACCCACAGTGCACAAGGCCTTGCTTTTACTAATGGAGCAGTTGTGAGATCCATAGAGTCGTAGTTACACTGGCAAATAGTTCCTACACACTCCGTGGGGCCTGGTGTGAGCAAAGGGCACCCACAACCAATAGAACATGTTCAGGGATCGAGAGGCAGATGAGGCCATCCAAACACGGCCGAGGCAGCTGAGCAAGAGGGAAGTGGAAGCCAGTGGACAGAGAAGGCGGGAGAGAGGGGGGCCCTGACTTCACTGTGCAGCTGGAGCAGGCAGGGCCTGGTGGAGAGCCAGTGCAGCTTGTCCCGCCCTTCTCAGCTGTGTGCCCCCAGTGGCTACGTGAGGCCGGGGTCCGCGTGACCAGCATCTGCTCCCAGACTCCACTTCCACAGCGACATGTACTCTTCCCCCCGAGCCGTGCCCTGCTGTGCCATGGTGATGAGGCAGGACAGAGTGGACAGAACCTCCTCCCTCATGGGGAGGCACGAAGAAGTGGTGAAATGTATAACACGCTAGGTCAGGTGGCCAGCTGCTGCGAAAGCAGACGGAGCCAGGGAGACGAAGCTCTGGAAGAGGCCTGGCCAAGGCAGGCCTCAGAAAGCACAGCCACTAAACCAGACCTGTAGCAGGGGGATTGTGGGAGGGGCACACATGCCAAGGTCCTGGGCAGTGGGCGTGAGACCAGAGAGCGCTCGGTGTTGCTAGACCAGGAGGACATGGTAGGACTGAGGTTTGTTGCCGTCTGGCTTACTTTGTAGCACAGCCGTAGCATCCTAAGATGGGGGCCTTTCCAGTGTAAGTTTCACCACATGTCCACACATGGCCAGACTCCCAGTGAATCACCACCATGGCCCTCGCTGGACAGACTGGAGCCCACCCCGTGTAGACACTCACATGACTTAGAGGCCAGTGTTCCGTGTGCGGCTGGAACCAGCGTGTGTGGACTGCCTAGGTGCTGAGGGGCTGCTGTGTTCACCAACTGGCCCTGCCTCTGTCCTCGCCCATCTCCCTGCCTAGGTCCCGGGTAAATACACAGTCATGACGGATGACGAGAAGGGAGAGCCCAGCACCCTCCGTGTGAAGAGCGGGGATGTAGTAGAGGTGGTGGAGGAAGGCGCCGAGGGGCTCTGGTGAGATACCGCTCGGGACCCGACACACACATGCTCACACTCAAGACAGCACACATACTTATGCTCAGACACACGCACATATGTCCCAGATACATCTGCATAAACCGCAGACATGGCTCACACACACATTCACCCCACACGTGCCTCATTCACACTGGATGTACACCTCAGACATGCCTCCTATACACCTCGGACACACCTCACATGTACCTCAGACACACCTGGAATACACTTCAGCACACATCCACAATAGAAATGCCCACATACACCTCATACATGTCTCATATACACCTCGGACTCACCTATACACACCTCAGACACACCCATATACACTCAGACACCCCCACATACACCTCAGACATATCTCACATATACCTCAGACACCTACACACACCTCAGACTCACGCATATGCTCACACCTGAGGCACAAGTCACATTCTCAGGCCTCATGCACCCACATTCTGAACACTCACACCTGGCACATACCTGTGCCCTCTGCCTACTACAGCTGCTGACCCCTTGCAGGTATGTCCGGGACCTGACCAGCAGTAAGGAGGGCTGGGTTCCTGCCAGCAGCCTGTGCATGCTCCTGGGCAAGTCCAGCTCGGCCCAGTGTCTGAGCAGCTCAGGTAAGACCTGCGGTGCGTGCTGATCCTGCCTGTACCCTCAGCCCTCGGCCCACTGAAGATGAGGGTGCAGGGTGTGGGCGCAAGGAGCTGGGCTGCAGCTGTGTCTCCGCCTGCTTCCGCAGAGTCGAGCCCAGGGTCCACCGTGCTGAGCAACTCCTCGAGCTGCAGCGAGGGCTGCCCCGCGCCCTTCAACCTCCAGGCGTAGTGGCTGGGCCTGGCAGGACACCGAGGCCTGTGGGCCAGCATGCGACCTCTAGGTTTTCTTTTGCTTGGGCTCGCTTAGTTTGGGAAGAGGCAGTACTGCAGGATCCGGCAAGGGAGGGCCCATCCGCCCAAGGCTGCAGCGGGATGCACGGCCCTCAGCCCCCTACCCAGCCTACCCCGTCTTCAGAGAATCCTCACGCTGAGGGGCCTAACTGAGCCGTCACTACCAAGAGCCTGTGGAGGTGGCCTGGGACGCTCATCTTTTATAAGTTTTTTATTTCTTTTAAACAGGGGTTAATCCCATGGCCATTTTTGGTGGTACTTTGGCCTCAGATCTTTACCAAGAATCACTGTGTTTACATGAAATGACAATTTGATACTGTATTTGATATAAAACTATTTTTTGTTACTGGGGCGTACATTGAAGCACGTTGTTTATACCACTCACTGGTTTGGGGCCTCTCTTGTGCACTCCCCAGGGTGCCCCTGCTGCAGGTGATGGGGACACAGCACCTGGTAAGCCGGCTGGCAGCTCTAACCCAAAGGCAGTAAGAGCCAAGGGGTCGTTCCATCCACACATGTTTCATTTTCACAGGAAAACTTAAGCTATAATTTAAAATATTGACCTTCTTTTCTATAAAAAGGGGGAGGAATTATCAATTTTTTAAAGCTTCACTGAGTCAGGTATTTGTATTGTTTTTAAAAGAAAAATGTAAAGGCGTAATTTCTGCAGGGTCTCTGTGGCCACAGGGTGAGCTGCCCTGGGGACAGAGTGCTCACTGCGTCCCCACCTGTCACGCCCCAGCACCACCTGCTGCGTCTGGCAGGAAGCTGCCCCCAGGTGCCGGGTCAGCGTCGCCAGGGCAGGTCTGGACGTGGGGAGGGTCTGCGTTATCTAAGTCACCGCACAGTGAGGACGGGAGCCCTTCTGTTTTTCTCCTTCCCTGTGTCTCAGAAACCGATTCTCTTCTTTTGAATCACTTCCTTGCCCAGCAGGGCAGATATTTTTGTATGTGTGTATATATGTTCACGTGTGTACATATGACCTGATGTAAAGGACATATTTATGTCTCAAGCTGCTGAACAGTGTCACTTTACGGCCCACCCCTTGTCCCTTACCCTGCTGGCTCTGCCCCCGGCGTGGTCAAGGCCAGGCACCCTCCCCTCCTGCGGGTGCAGGACCATCGCTGGCCAGACTTCCAGAGAGCTGTAACCAAACCGAAGACTCCTGGACACCGGTGGCTTTCCTCCCAGGGTGCACAGACTTGCAGAACAGCATGGAACGTGGCTGCCGGCTCTGTGTGCAGGCAGGGCGCCCTCGGTCTCGGCGCGAGCCTGCCTTCCTGTGGTCCCCTCCTCGTAACAGCACTTTAAAATGTCACCTTTTGTTCACTGTTACTTTTTTTTTTTTTACTGCTGATGTAAATGATAAAATCCAAGGTCTTTACTGTACGGATGCAGCCTGAATAAATGTCAGCGCCTCTGGTTGTTGTCTCTGACAGGAGCTGGGCTCCTTGAAACCATGCTGGTACCTGGTCTGGGAAGTACGGACACCCCCCAGTTACCTGCAGTTTAAATGAATTGCTTACTAAGTGAGGAGTTGCACAGAGTGTTGCATTACAATATTCTGAACAAAGAAATGGTCCAAGGAAACTCCAGCGTGATGACTTTCCTTTTATTTGCGTAACTCACACCCAGTGCTATAGTGACTAACGGAACATGCTCCTAGCGCGTTGTACTTCAGAGTATGGTCAGCAAAAATCACAGTATTCGGTAAACAAAGTGTACAAAAAAGACATTGAGTCTGTATCAACAAGGCATACAGAACTGTACAAAAAGAAAGATAGGTCATAAATCCAAGTGACATTGTAAGTCTGATGCATCTTAGTCATAAAGCCAGTTGCTAAACAGATAGGTCATTAAATGAGGAATATCTGTGCAAGCTAAAGTACGATAGAGATGAGTCAAGGGGACCTGGGAGAAGCACAGCCACCAAGCACTTTACATGCTTTGGTTTTGTCAGATGGCGATGATAATAAAATAGTAACAAGGTCACACGTGTCAGAATTACAAAGATAGCCAGAGAAGCGTAAGGGAGTGGTTGAAGAATAACAGAGCACCTGGCGATTTCTGACCAGAAAGGTGAAGAATGAAAGAGGGGTTTTTTGTTTTTTGTTTGTTTGTTTGTGTTTTGAGACAAGTCCTCGCTATGTAGTCTAGACTGGCCTTGAACTCACCATGTAGCTCAGGCTGGCCCCAAACTCGTAGCAGTCCTCCTGCTTCAGCCTCCAAAGTCCTGAGATTACAGGTTTGTGCTGTGAGCCTCAGCTGAAAGGAAGATTTTTGATCTGGGATAAAACAGAATAGAGAGAAGGAAACCAGAGTGTAAGGAAGTGGCTCAGGGAGCCGGCCTACTAGACAAGCACCAGGAGTACAGCAGACACCTGCCACGGGAGGGCCTGGAACAACACTAGGTGAAGTATGAAAATAAAAGGAAGTGAAAAGGCGAGATAAACACCAACCAAAGCAAGCCAGCCAGCAATACTGGTAATGCATAACATGGAAGCTAGAGCGGTTAGAGGGTAAACTGCATGGCAGTCACAACCTAATATGCAACCAGTAATAAAGGTCAGAACACAGAAAACAAGCTTCATAAATCAGATGGGTCGGGGATTTAGCTCAGTGGTTCCGGCTCCTGTCTTGCAAGCGCAAGGGCCCGGGTTTGATCCCCGGTAACCACATATAATACTGGGTTTGGAGACTCACGCCCAGCAGCAATCAGCACCACATACCACAGTGCCGGGCGTGGTGGTTCACGCCTGTAATCCCAGCACTCAGGAGGCAGAGGCAGGAGGATTGCTGTGATGTGAGTTTGAGGCTGAGCTCAGGGCCAGCCTGAACCACAAAGTGAGACCCTGTCTCAAAAAAAAAAAAAAAGAAATCAGGGTAATATGTTTGATCTCCTGTGGAAACAGGTACCTGTTTGTACTTAAAAAACCACGCACCATTCTCTGCTGCACATGGAACATACACTTAATGTTTACAAAATGTTGAAAAAGTGTTTAGGAATCTAAAGGCATGTTTTTAGCCCTGGGTTAAGATAGCAGGGTACTGAGGTTCTGCACCCAGAGCTGGACAAACATCTACTTGTGAGCACATGAGGTCTGAAACTACCATGTTTACAGCTGACTTCGTCTAATTTTTACATGATCATATTGATGAGTTATTTCTTTAAGGAAGTTAAGAAGAAAAACCAGTAAAACTCAGAGAAGGAATAATGACGGGTGAAGGTAGAAACCAGAGACCTTTGTTTTTTGCCAGTACTGGGTATCAAACTTAAGACCTTGTGCTTTCCAGGCAGGCACAGTGCTGCTAAGCCACATATGTAGACCTTGAAGGTAAATTGAATCAATCAAAAATAAGACATTCCTTGAAAAACCTGTTAAAATTGGCCAACCTATAGAAAAGTGAAAAATTTCACAACATATAAAGGTTTTAAATAAATCTTTGGGAAATAACTTTCTTGCTGAGACAGTGTCTGGCTATGTAGTTCAGGCTGCTCTGAAACTCACTAATGTAGCCCAGGCCTCCTGAGTGCTGAGATCACAGGCGTGTGCTGCTATGCCAAATTTTTTAAAGACCAAATTGACAAAAATGATCTGGAAGAAAGAAAATACTCAGGTCAATAAATGAATGACAAACCACAGTAACCAAAGTTATCCCACACGTGCCAGGTAACATTTTAGGAATAGAAAGATATAACACCAACTAACTCAAAGAATACACAAGGGAAAGCAACTCAACGAACTCATGAACATGTTTTAATCGAGTTTTCCATCACCCATGACCTAAGGAGAGATGCGCTTTGGTTCACAGTTTGGTCAGCGGTCAGTGGGCTCCAGGCTAACACCACATGGCAGAGAGGCTAGAAATGGAAAGCTGCTGATACCAAGATGGCTGGGAGGCAGAGAGAGAAGGGAGGAGGCACCCAAGAGGCAGTTTCACCTGACCACCCCTTCCAACGAGACTCAACCTCCTGCCAGTCGTTTCTGAGCCCTCGTGACGCAGGCACCTCCCAAAAGCCCACCTAGAAGCTCATGAGGCTTTTGGGAGACAGCTAGCTTTAAATCGTGACATCCCATTTAACCTTGGTACCCAAAGCTGACAAAGATCCTGCAGGAAAACAATAATAATAAATTTATGAAGATAAACACAAAACATTCCAAAACCCAACTGAATTTTAAATAAGAGTAATGTGGACTAGGGGTGCAGCCCATTGGTGGAGCCCTTGTCTAGTATGTGTCAAGCTTGGGTCCAATCTCCAGCACCACCAGAAAATAGGTAACACGTTTTAATCTGTTTTCTCCCAGTTTGGGCAGGCAGTGGAGTATCAGAAATATGTTGCTATAAATTATTAACAAGCTAAGAAAAGCAGATCACCAGGCACACAAAAAAGTTGCTCAATTTCATTGACTCTTCATTGACAATGTTTAGCCAGGATCAGGAAAGTCCTCTCCTAGGCTAATGAGGTGTACCTAACAGAGCCCTCTACCACAGACTGGAGACACTGAGATGTGAAGGGCTCTCCTTGAGGGTGCCAAGGACAAGGATGCCCTCCTCCACCCAAATTCCTCACTGGGCCTGCAGGCAACGGCCCCACAAGAGAAAGGACACATGTGAGTCGAGAAGGGTCTTCCCATAAATAGACACTCCAGAAAGGTTTGTAAGTTCCCAGAACTAATGCTCAACATGTACTCCAGAAATTCAATAACACTCCTAGCAATAGTTTTAAACATTGGTATACTGACATCGGTGAAGTGATAAATACTGAAATAAATGTAGCAATGTTTTTGAACAAAATTATGAACTATTATAGATCATAAGGCCTAAGGAAATGGAGAAAGATTATATGGTTTGATGAATTTGACATCAGCAAAAGGTCATTTCTCCCCAGAATTCACCTGTAAATTACATGGGATTTAGTTTAAATACCTGCAGTTGTCATGGAGTTAGAAAGTGGACTGCACAGGTCAAGTGCACCGTGGTGATTAACAAGCTAAGAAAAGCAGATCAGGGGCTGCCTGGCTGGTGGTGTGTGAAGCACTGAGCCGCTCTCAAGAAGAGCGGGGTCTGGGTGGGCAGAGACCCTGGCCTGCGTCTTGGGCCTGAGAAGCACGCTGTGAGCTGAGACAGATTGGCTCTGGCTTCCAAACAGCCAGCCATCCTGCAGCACAGGGCTCAGCAGCCAGGGCCTCCCTGGGCCTCCACATGACTCCGCCGATACCTGGAGCTCTGTCTGTTCTTGACGTCCTCTCTGTGGGCCGCGGAGACCCTCTGCCTCTGTGCTTTCCCACCTTTATCCCTGTCCACTCAAATTCCAGACTGTGTGTGCCAGGTCCGTGCTAAGCATGTCTCCACACAAGCTTTTCGGCAAAGGAACCATCACAGGACACAGTACACCTCATACCTTCCTTGCTTTCTCCTTGTCATTCATGGCGCTGGACGCCAGGGGTTGGCCTCCGAACAGTCAGGTGCGATTTTCAGCCAGTGTCCACTCCTCTGCCCTCCTGCCCCGCCCCTCTTGCCCTTTGCCTGCCTGCCACCATCCAGTAGTCTTCGGCCAGACAGTGGACTCCCCATGGCTTCCCGACCCGGCAGGCTAACCCTGCTGTTCTTTCTGCTGCTGCTTCAGTGGTCCCTGGCTGCAGGTAAGTTCTCCCATGGTGCTTTTCTGTGGCACTGGCTGTGACAAGCTCCAGCCCTGGCCTGGGCCCCAGCCACGCTCTTGTTCCTGACATTTTTGTCGCTGAGAGCATTTGCTGAGTGCTTGCTTTGATGTTTGTTCCTTCCAAAACAAACAGTGTCCAGAGCTTGCATACACCCACCTGTGGACATGCACAGCCATAAATGCATGGACACATAGGTCACATGGACCCAGAAACATGCACACAAACAGCTATATGTGCACACACAGAAATGTGCACATAGGAACATATCAGTATGTATGTACACATGGACACAGAACAAGTTCAAGCACTTCTGGGGCACATGAGAACACATGAATGTACTCATATAATATTTACATAGGTACCCACGTGCACACAAGAGCACAAATGCACACAGGCACACATAAACATAGGAAGAGCACACATGTTGGGCTTTCCGGGTGCTCTGAAGAACAGGCACTTTCTGGGGCTCTGCAGCACCATCTATGAAGGAGAAACTAGAGACAGCTCGGAGCATGGCTCCCAGTGCCTGCATCTGACACACTGGCTTAGCCCTTAGGATCCTAGCTGAGGCTCTGTGGCCTCAGGAAGAAGACCAAGGGACCCCAGTGAACCTGGAGAATGTTGCCGACCCCCTTAGAACTGCACAGCATGAGCAGCAGCAGGTGGCTCCCTCGGCCTGAGTCTCTCTCCAGTTCCTCTATTTCAAGGTGCCATGAAGTCAGGTTCACTCCAGCCTGGGAGCCTTGTGCCCTGCTCCTGCGGTGTGGTGCGTGACATGGGGTCTCCACCCCTCTGACCAGGCAAGCTTTCCTGCTCCTGAACCCCAGTACCTTGATTCTTTTCCTCAAATTCTCCTTCATGTCAGGCGGGTCCCCTAGGAAGGCAGGCAGCTGAAGACTAAAGAGAAAAGACATGGCCTTCCTTCGCCCGTGCGGCCAGGTAGCCCTCCCTTCCCTCCCCATGGGTCCAAGAGTCACCTCCGTGCCTGTATCCCGGGCCACAGCTACTGTGCTCACCAGCAGCTCCTGGCCCCCTCTGAGGCCACCTCTGCCCTGCAAGGCCCTCACGAGCTTTCCCTCCTTGCACCTCCTGGACTTGCAATGCGCGGGTCTCCCCCAGCTGCTCCTGTCTGCCTTCGTTCCCAAGTCCTCTCCCCATGGCACTACCTTGTGGCTGCATGAGAGGCTCTTGTGGTCCCTTCAAACCCGAAGTCTCCACCTGTGTCTCCATCTCCACGTCCTCCCGTGACACTGTGTGCATCCCCAGGGCTCCTGAAGAACCTCCAGTGCAGGGTGCTGCAGCGTTTGGGTCATACCCCCTCAGCTGGCAGGGGTGAACCCAGCCTCACCAGCCTCCTTTCCCTCCAGGCCAGATGGGGCCACAGTCACCTGTTGTCAGAGTCACCGAGAGAGCCAAAGGGTGTGGGGTGGGCACCCAGGGCTGACCAGTATACCTGCACTACCTGGGGCCGGGAGGGGGACACAGGTGGAGCAGAGATGAGGAATTTGGATTTTCATATGATGCTTGCATGGTGCCTATTTGTATAGGCTCATACGTACATTTTGTGTACTCAAGAAAGGGACATTTCTTTTTTATCAATTCTCTTACTCAATATCTCATTTTCTTTTGGGGGATGGGTTAGACAGTGTCTTGTTACGGTGCCTAGACTGGTCTTGAACTCAAGTCAGTCCTCCTGCTTCACGCTCCCAAGTGCTGGGATGACAGGCCTAGGTCATACCTTCAGCCTAATAGTGGCACCCTGGATGCCATTACTTAGTTGTTTTTGATTATTATTATCAATAGCTCCACAAACTTTTGAACATGACTCCGGGTATTTCCTTATGCTAAATCCAGTAAACAGATAAAAAAAAATAGATGTGCTAAATTTCCATTTCATTTTATGAAATTGTGGCTGTATTCTTGTATATAAGACTGTTCCCTGACCCCTGTCCCCAGCGTCCAGGAGAACCCCATCCCATTTCAGATTCAGCCAGGCACCCTCCTCTGGAGGCCTCAGCCCACAGGCAGACCGGGCACCGGTAAGCATGCCTGTCCCTCCCTCCACAGCATGCATGCGAAGCCCGGTTTCCATCTGCAAGTAGGTCATGTCCGTCATGGAGTAGGTGGTCCAGTAGGATTTGTATGAGAACTGGTGTGAGAGGTTTCTGTGAGATGACTCGGGGAGTGTGGCCCGTGAAAACTGGGGTGAGGGCTCCCCAGAGGAGAGGCAGAGCGGAGGCTCCCTTGGCTGAGTGGGACGGGACCAGGCCAGGCGGTTCCATGCCAGTTCAAGCAGCCACCTGCGTGAGTTTCTCAGGATCTCCATTTGTCAGTCTTCATAACCCAGAAGGAAGCACACGGGGTCCTGCAGAGGCAGAGACGTGCCAACTCGTTCCTGGAGGAGCTGTGGCCCGGCTCCGTGGAGAGGGAGTGCAATGAGGAGCAGTGCTCATTCGAGGAGGCCCGCGAGATCTTCGTCACCACTGAGAGGACGGTGAGTGGCCCTTGACGCGTGTGTGCAGCGACTGCAGAAAAGGGGTGAGCTGGGAGTGCGGGGTGCATGTGCACCCCCAGTCTGTCTCATCTCTACAGCTGTGCACACTCTGAGTGTTGCCAGAATGCTGGGGTCATGTCCCATGATGATGAAGAATGAAAACGTGGGGCCAGGGATTTAGCTCAGTGGTTCTAGCGTCTGCCTGGCAAGCACAAGGTCGGGGGTTCAATCCCTGGTAACCACATACCATAGTGCTGGGTGTGGTAGTTCATGCCTATAAACCCAGTACTGATAACCACATACTACAGTGGCAAGTGTGGTGGCTCATGCCTGTAAACCCAGCACTCAGGAGGCAGAGGCAGGGGGATTGCTGAGTTTGAGGCTAGCTCAGGCTACATAATGAGTTCAGGGCCAGCCCGAACTACAAAGCCAGACTCTGTTTCAAAAAATAAAAAAGAGTGAAACCGTGGACAAAGGAGGAGCAAGTGAATTTGTATAAGATGTCAAGGCAAGGAAGTAAAGCTCCAGCTAGCTGGGAGGGCGTTCTGAGATCACCACAAAGGCTCTTCGCCTAAGGTTTCTACAGGGCTTCAAAGTGGGTTTGGGTTGTTGTGTAAGCAGTGTGGTCTCTACCTTATAGGAAGCTACACACTCTTCAAGTCCCAGATACACAGTGTTCACACGGTCCGTGCAGGGCCCATGCTCCCCTGAGCCAAAGAGCTGTTCAATTGTGTTCTGGGATCATCCCACATAGACCGGGGACTCTCAGCAGATGTTGTGTAAGCTTCCTGGGGGGTCATGGTTCAGCAGACTCCATTTTGAGGCTGCCATTCTTACTTCCTAACCGAACCCTGACTCCTATCTCACTAATCCCTGTTAGCTGAGCACAGGAGAACATACGGCAGCCTCCTTGTTGGGGTTACTCTCTCCTCCTCCAAGACCCCCCACCACCCCATTTCTGGAGATGCCCTCTGGGCACACACTGTCCCACTTTTGTCATACCCTTTATGCTCATTTTTGCATCAGAAAACAAACCTTTAAAATTCCACTTAATGAGGATGGTCCCTCCATTCCTAAGGATCCAGGGCAGTCTGAGAGGAAAGGTGTGCCGAGGAACTGCCCGCATACCCTTTTCCTGCAGTGCCCACCAGGCCACCCTCAGGACACATGTGCGAGGGACACGGGAACCAAGGCTTCCTCCACTACACGAGGCCTGCAGACAGGGTTGTCTTCGTTCCTAGTTCAGTTTTGCTCACCTAATCAAGCATCCTTGAGCATCTCCCCTCTGTTCCACCATACCATAGGTATGGCTTGGCACGTGATGTGGAGATATGGCTTTGGGACCCAGATGACCCAGCATCTGGTTATGCCAGTCTCTGGAAAGGCAGGATCCAGCTGCAGCTCCTGAGTGGGTGGGAGGATTCCTGCGCCCTTAGCTTCTTGTTCATTCCTCACGAGCTTATTCTCGTGAGCTCTGACTTAGATTCATGGCACACTTCTCTTATAGCAAGTCTCACACTTGCGGAAAGCCTCACACTCACAGACAGCCTCACACGTAATCCCTCACACCCACTGGACACTTCACACTCACCAGGAGGTGGGTGGTTGACTTAGAAGTGAGCACAATGCTCTCCAAGCAAACAGAATGCCAATAACATCCTTTTTATACCACTTAATGTCGAGAGGGTGTCAGACATCCTTGCCTGTTTTATTCTCACAGCAGTTTGTAAGTGAATCTTCAGGGGACAGAAGCTCCCGTAGCAGCCAGTTGCTTCAGTGCAGTCTGCATTTCACTTTCATGGTGGTCCCAGCGCACTCCTGCCACCCCGTGTGTGCACACAGTCCCCCACTGGGAGCCAGAGGTCCCGGCCTCTGGGTCTTGTCCCAGGTCCCAGGTGGCGGAGGCAGAGCTGGGAGCTGACCTGAAGGACTCTCACAGCCTCTGTGACCTCAGAGGTCCGGGGGAGGGGCTAGAAAAGCTGCCACTCTCCATATGAGCCCACATCTCTCCCAGGGAAATCTGGCTCCTGAGGCCCTGGTGAAGGGCGGGCCAGGCCCTGCCTTCCCAGCCATGAGCCCCTTCTGTGGACACCGTCACTCACGTGGCTTCTTCTTGCTCCTCAGAACGAGTTCTGGGCTGTTTACAATGGTAAGTACGCTGGGGCTGTGTGAGGCCCCCAGCCTTCTCCAGGGCACCCTGACCCAACTCACTCGCAGACGCAGACCAGTGTGCCTCGAACCCCTGCCAGAATGGGGGCTCCTGCCAGGAAGATTTCCAGTCCTACGTCTGCTTCTGTCCCCCAGACTTTGAGGGCCGGAACTGCCAGATAAGTGAGCTGCCTCCTCCCTGTAGCTGCGGACAGAGGTGGGGATGGCCGCTTCCAGGCCCCGCTCAGCTGCCCCTTCTATCCCCAGACAAGACTGCCCAGCTGATCTGTGACAATGAGAATGGCGGCTGTGAGCAGTACTGCAGCGACCGTGTGGGGGACACACGCGTCTGCTGGTGCCAAGAAGGGTATGCGCTGCAGCCAGACCAGGTGTCCTGCATGCCCACAGGTACCGGCTCTGGGGCTGCTGTCTGATGGGATCCAGGGGCACCACCTTGGCTGGCTGCTGCACCTTGGCATGTCAGTGAGAACAGAGGACAGGGCTGGCCACTGACTGAGCACCTGGGAATCATGGCAGAGGGGCTGTCTGCCACTCAGTCTCAGTGTGTGGGTGCCCAGCACAGGCACTCCAGAAGGCCCCACATCACAGGCAGCCAGGAGGCAGAGCGAGGCTCATAGACACCCCTGTGCCCATATAGTCCTTCAGGTAAATGGAGATTTCCTGTATGCCAGCTTCAGATGAGCGGCACTGTGATGCCTAAGGGTGGGCCCCTACACCATGAGTGTCCTCAAGAGGTCATCCCAGCCTGCTCTGAAGCTGAAGCTGGCCTAACTGCCTCCATTCCATGGGCAGACACAGAAGAGAAACTCAGTATAGCACAGCTATTTGATGCACAGTCATTTCCCTTTCAATAGAGCCTTGCTCACCTCTTTGTAATTTCCCACAACACATCTTTCTCCTGTGAAAAGCTGGTGGGCCCAGCTCCAGGGCAGGACTCTGTTCCCCTCTTCAACCAGCCCCTCTGGTCTCCTGGGCCAGAGCTTCCACCGGGGCCTCCAGCCGGCTCTGCCCCAGCAGCCAGGGCTCTGGTGGGCAGACTCAGCTGGGCAGGGTGGCCTCAGGGTCTCAGGCAGCCTTCCTCATGAACACCCCCTCACTGCTTTCTGTTGTATAGTTGAATATCCATGTGGGAAAATACCGGTTCTGGAAAAAAACAAGAGCAGCAACATCCAAGGCCGGATTGTGGGGGGCCAGGTGTGCCCTAAAGGGGAATGTCCGTGGCAGGTAAGGCCTTCCTGGCTAGGCCACCCCAAACACACCAGATCCTCCAGCTGGGTCAGGTTTGGCAGCGAGCTCGGGGGCCCTGCAGACACGCGCCAGCCCCTCCTTGCTTGGGAGGGTGCACACTGTAGTCCCACACTGCTGCTGCCCCAGCTCAGCCCCCAAGGGTCCTGCAGAGCCAGTGTCCTGCCAGGCCAGGGCCTCTCCACTCCAGGGCAGGGCTGCCAGGGCTATGTCTGTGCAGCCTGCTGGGAAGGGTCCAGAGGACCTACGTTCCAGATGGGAATCGCATCCTCCAGCTGAGACGTCACCCAGGCAGGGACGGTGCATGACTAGAGGCTGTGCCCCTGCAGGCCACACTGATGTTCAATGGGGAACTGCTGTGTGGAGGCTCCCTGCTGCAGGCCAGCTGGGTGGTATCCGCAGCCCACTGCTTTGACAAGGTGTGGAACCTGAGGAACCTGTCGGTGGTGCTAGGTAGGTGCTGCTATGTCCTGTGGGTGGCATACTTGAGTGACCAAGGCTGGACCAGGCTCTGGGCTGCGCGGCCCCAAGTTTCCTAGAACAAATGAGACAGCCTTGGGGCCACCCACTTGGGCCACTGTGCTTGGCTCCTTCTTGCTCCCAGGTGGACAGTGGGAGCAGGGGACCCACTGACCACAGAGGAGAGACAGCTGTAACTGCAGCTGCCTGGGGTACATCTAGGGAATCCCGACCACCTCTCCTGCTGCACCTGGCTGCCCTGGCTCCCAGCTCCGTACCACCCTCCACACCAGTTCCCGAAGCTCCCGGCCACACCCTCCACACCCCACCAGAGCCTTAGCTCTGGCAGCTCTGCAGACACAACCTATCTGCCAGCCTAGGCTAAGGCGTGGGAGTCAGAGCTCTGGGAGGGCTATGGCCCTGACTAGCCCTAGCTTCCTCCTAGGCGAACATGACCTCGGGGAGGATGACGGGACTGAGCAGGTGCGAAAAGTGGCACAGGTCATCTTCCCTGACAAGTATGTCTGGGGCCAGACTGACCACGACATTGTGCTGCTGCGGCTACACCAACCTGTGAACTTCACGGACTACGTGGTGCCCCTCTGCCTGCCTGAGAGGTCCTTCCTGCAACGCACACTGACCAGCATTCGCTTTTCCCGTGTCAGTGGTTGGGGCCAACTGCTGGAGCGCGGCGCCACGGCCCTGGAGCTCATGGCCATCGAGGTGCCGCGGGTGCTGACCCAGGACTGCCTGGAGCAGACCCAGCGGACACCCAGCTCTCCGGTGATAACCAAAAATATGTTCTGCGCTGGCTACTTGGATGGCAGCAAGGACGCCTGCAAAGGAGACAGTGGGGGTCCGCATGCCACACAATTCCGTGGCACGTGGTACCTGACTGGCGTGGTGAGCTGGGGCGAAGGCTGTGCAGCCGTGGGCCAGCTGGGCATCTACACCAGGGTGTCCTCATACACCGAGTGGCTGCGCAGGCTCATGGGCTCCCCGCCAGGGAAGGTCATCCTGAGGGTTCCGCTCCTCTAGTCCGCCGCGCCCTTGCTGGCACCAGAGACACGGGACATTGAGGGTGGCCACGGGGGAGAGAGAAAGAGATGGAGAGGGAGCTGGAGTGGGGGCCGAAGAGGAGCTCACAGGCGGCCACGCCCCTTCGAGACCCACATGCGCACGCGCACACAGACCAAATGCCTGGCTGCCCTGCGGCTGCCCCGCTGCGCTTCTCTCTTCCTGCCAAGTCACCCTCGGTTCCATTAAATGGGAAGCTTCACCCCTGCATTGAGGAGTACCCTCCTCCAGGCCGTCTCGAGTGCCTGGCAGCCTCTTTGCTGTCTGTCTCTGGACCCACGGCTGAGGAGGCCCTGGTGATCAATGCCTCCTGGGCAGGCACTTCCAGAGCTCTGTGAAGGCCTGAGGTGGCCTCCCTGCCACACTGCTGTGCCATCTCCGAGAGGCCCAGAGAGCATCTGCTTCTGAGTCACCAGGAAAGCAAGTCAGGGTCTAAGGCAGGTGTGGTGATTCATGATTATAATCCAAGCATTCTGGGAAGCTGAGACAGGAGGATCCCAAGTTCAAAACTAGCCTGAACAGGTAAGCAAAACCCTGTCACACACACACACAAAAGGGCTGAAGATGCATCTCGGTGTAAAGGCCCTGAATTCAGTCCCAGTAACACACACACACTGGGACACACACACACACACACAGTCCCAGTCCTGCCCAGTCAGTCACTGGATCAGGTGAGGAAGGACGTAGAAGTGAGGAAGACTTCTAGTGAATTTTGCCACATCCATGGGTATAGAGCCTGTGGCCACCAGAAAGCAGAGTTGCAGGAGAACAGATGCAGCTGGGTGAGGCGGTGGGGAGGCAGATCTCCAGCACCTGGGCCTCAGCGCCATCTCCGCAGGGCCTGCCGGATCTAGGGGTGCTGATGCGAAGTGGAGTGCCAGCCCACTGCGGTGACATCTGGCAATTCTTGCTGTAGTGTAGACCAGAGGCCTGCAAGCTGCAGCCACAACTTCACACAGCTGCTTGGGTAGTACATGAGGTTCTGCGGGATTAAGCCCTCTGTTCAAGCGCCCTGGGGCAGGTGGGACAGAGCGCAGCTGGCCCTGTGCTGGCGATTTGGCGCACTCAGGGTCCTGCAGGGAAGACCCTCAGCAGGATCATTTCTAAGAGCCACCTGGGTTTCTGAACTCCGCCTCTGCTCTTGGCTGGGTTGGGTGCCTCAGCTTCCTCACTGCCCCACCTGCTGTGAAGATAGGTCCGTGCGATGGGACATGGGTGTGCAGGGCCACCTGGCGCCTACAGCGAGGCTGATTCACAAACATGGACACTCTGGAGACTTTAGGCCTCTACAGCTTGCACCTCTGGAAGCCGCCCTTCCTGAGAGAGGCTGCAGGCCCCAGTGGGACCATCTGGACCTGTATGAGGAGAGACACGTCAGGCCGGGCAGTGTTTCCAGTCACCAACAGGCAGTGTGCATCACCAGCCTGTCTTGGCCCCAGACTCTGTCTCCACAACAACACAGCCCCCAGACTCGATCTGTGTGCACGGACCAGGCCCAAGGCGCACCAGATGCCAGACCACTCTGGGCACTGGCTCTATACAAAACTCAGCAGTGCCCACCGAGAGACACCAGCCCTGAAATCCCAACTATGGTGCTGTTGGGCAAGCCCTGTGCCAGGCACCCCTCAGGGCCTGGGGTCAGGATGGAGATTGTCTGGTCATGGCCACAGGAGGACGCGGAGTGTACTGGGGCAGGGGGCAAGGGGCAGAGGCTCGCCCCAGGAACGGATACATATCCAGAGCATCTTTGGGTACAGCTTCTGACAAGGACCAGGCTGGCTGTGACCTGCCAGGCACCAACACACCACCTAGGGAAGCGGGTCGATGACCACAGCCCACACCCAGAACAGAGATGCGGAGTGGGTTCCAGCAGTGCCTCCTAGAGACTCGTCCGCACTGCGAGGTACTCCAGGACCTGCACCCAGGCTGTGGACTCGCATACCCAGCAGCACTGACAGATGCCATGGCACGTGACATCTGCGGCCACAGACCCTCCCACTCTCCGCTCCCACGGTGACCCTTGGCAAGACCCAGTTCTGAGGCTTTCGAAAACCAGAGCCAGATGGGGTGAGGCCTGTGTGTCCTGCAGAGGCAGTCAGTTCTGAACATGCCCAGGGCCCCCCCCACTTCCAGCCCAGCCTGAGTGGCATGTGTGCCCCCCTTTCTCTTTCCCTCTGGCCTGCCCTGCCTGCACGTAAGCAAGACACGGTGTCCTGGATCTCTCACTTGTCCCTGGCAGCTCAGTCTGCTGACACGAATGACCAGCAGCCCAAGTCAGTCACTGTACCCCACGTGTGTGTCAGCCAGGGCGGCAAGGTGAGACCCAGGCTAGCCCAGGGGCCTCTGAGCCAGTTTCTATTCATGAAAACTGAGGCAGCTGAGCTTTCCCACAGCCATCAGACTGATAAGAACCAGATAGAAACATCTAGAAGCTGCAAAGCAAGGCCCCCATAACCCTGTAACTCCCGCAAAACCCCCCAGCCAGTCTGTGAGGTCAGAGTGACTGCCCCAGCCACCCACTCTGCACCGTCCCCAGACCCCTGTGCTGACCTCACAGCAAGCAGGCTCCAATCAGGAGGCTGAGATAAGCAGGACAGTGGCCATCCAGGCCTGGTGAGTGGACCTTGCCCCCGTGTCGTCACTTGCGACAGAGCACTGCCCTCGCCACCATGGAGGCTCCGCTGCACCTCACGCTGCTCGTCGCTGCCCTGGCCAGCCTCCTGCTGCCCGGAGGGAGTGGTGAGTGCGCGGGCCAAGAGGAGGGGCGAGGGGGGCAGGCAGGTGGGGGCCAGGGGCCCTGGCCGGGGTCGCAGGCAGTTGTCAGGTGTTCTGGCCGGGCCTCTCCACCAAGGGGACAGTGAGGGTCAGCATAGCTCCCATGGGGAAAGCAGAAGGGGTAGACCCATGTCATCTCCAAGGGAGATAAAAACAGGAGAGACAAAGGGCAGGAGGACTGGACAGGGCCAGCGCTGGAAAGGCAGTGGTGAGGACAGAGGGGCTGGGGAGGCAGGGATGGAGCCTGTGCGGTGCCCACGCCAGCTCAGCAGCCAGGGAAGAGGCCGGGCGACACAGGGCCAGACATGAGAGGCCTCCACCTTGCTGGGCAGCCCGGAGAGGAGATTAAAAACTCAAAGAGAGGGCACAGCTCAGACAGGACATGCTCTGCACAGTCCAGAAATGGGCTTGGGTCCACTCTGTGACTACCCCATGGGCAGCACGCGGCTGGCACACTGCCTTACCAGGTGCTGCCTATTCGATTACTTCACCGGTGCCAATGCCACGCAGACAGAATACACCTGCACAGAAAACACGGTGAGCTCCGGGCACACTGGCACCCACCGCCAGGGCTTTGAGTCTGCCACCAGCTTCTGAAGCAAGAAAGTTAGCCCCAGGCCTGGCTTCAGGCCCAGGGCCAACCCTACTTCCACTCAGGCGAAGTGTGGCTTCTAGGCTGGCCTGGCCTGTGCCACTGAGCAAGGGGTGAATGTGCCCACCGAGCTGCTCAAGTGCCCCGAGTGGGTTGACACTGAGCCCCAGGCCGGGCTGGCTATCCAGGCCTCATCGCCTTTACACACTTGGCCAAGCAACCACTCTGTCCAGGCCCTGGCCACAGCTATGACGACATGAGCTACATCAGTGGTGGTGAACCTCTGCCATTCCTGCTGCAGTAGGCTGTTCTTATCAGTGCGAGCTCGGGGAGGTCCACCACCACTGCAGAGCCCACACTCCAACTGAGCAGGTGGTACACCTGTCAGCGGATTACATTAGGCAGCACATGTGCTATGATGGGAACAGCACAAGACAAACCCTCAGAGTGGGAGCACCTCAAAGTGCTCAGCAAGGGGCCCCTGCAAGTCATGCAGCAGGGCTGATTCAGGCAGGTATCAAGGGAGCATGTCCCAGATAGGGTAGTGGCAGGTGCAAGTGCCCTGGAGCACAAGAGCACCGGGCACAGCCCAGGCAGTAGGTGGGCCAGGCTGGCAGAAACAAGCACAGGCACAGTTGAGGGAGAAGACCAAGAGGCCTAGCCTTGAGAATAGACTACAGGTTCTTTTCCAGAGATAGGGAGGTTGCAGCTAGTTGAGGTTCTTGGTGTCTTTGGGTCTTTTCTTCCTTGCAGTACTGTCACCTGTGTCCCCGTCCTCACTGAGTCCAGCAGGGGTGGATTGACAGGTGCACTGTCCTCCACCAGGTGGGAAGAGGCAAAGTGGGACTTGGGGTGCAGACAGGAAGAAGCACAAATGTGGAGGAGGTCAGGAAGGAAGCAGGAGGAGGCTAGAGAGTTGCCGGGATCAGAAGGAGAGCCTGGGAGGGCTGTGCGCCTCGCTGCCGCTCAGGGCAGTGGAGAGGAAAGCAAGCACATGCCCCAGGCTGCGGAGACAGCGCAGGGCAGGTCTACACTGTGCAGCATGGGGCAGTGGTCATGGGCAACACAACTTGCAGGACTCATGAAATCGATGTATTTTTTTTTTTAATGAAAGAAGACAAAATCGAAGTAGAACAGTTTGCAGTTTTGTAGAAAACAAGTGCAATTTCTTGGAACCTATCATAATTTTGTGTGTTGTGGGGCTTGGTATCACCCGCAGGTTTACTGGTCACAATCAAAGATGTCCCTGCTCCCTTCTGGGGGTCAGGGCAGAGGCTGGGGTAGGACGGGCTCAGCAGGGCTGGTGTTCAGGGACTGGGACACAGGAGCGTGGGGTGCACAGGGCCAGGACAGCAGGACGCTGGACCCCAGGGAGCTGGGCTGTAGCAGGTGGTGAGCTGACCCTAGGGTATTTGGGTGCAGCCCTCAGGGAGGTGGGGTTCCCTGGAGGCCCTGGACCTGGGCCATGCAGTTGTCCCCAGGACCCACTCCACGCTCTTCCTGTCCCCAGTGTTCACTGGCCGTGAGCGCGCACACAGTGTCTTGAGGACCCGCAGGGCCAACTCTATCTTCGAGGAGTTTAAGAAAGGAAACCTTGAGAGAGAGTGTCTGGAGGAGACCTGCTCCTATGAAGAGGCCCGCGAGGTCTTCGAGGACAGCGAGAAGACGGTGAGCTGCCAGCTGGGGCGGGTGGGCTGTCACTGGGCCATGGGCAAAGACAGGAAGGGATGGCCCCAAACTACTTGGGCACGATGGAATGAATCCACTGGAAGCCCAAATGATTACTTCGAGCAGCTCAGGCTCCAGTCCGCGCTGCCCGGCGGCCCCGGTCCGGTGGGGCAGCTCACCGCAGCCCGGAGCCCTGGGAGACAAGACAGCAGTGCACAGGCGCCTTTAAGACACTGGGCCACGAGGCCAGCACTGCGGCCGTGCAGAAACACACGTGTAGAGTGCACCGCCCACACCAAAGGGCAGGGCTTTGCACGCCTCCGGAAATGCGGGGAAACCTGGTAGCTCTCACTAGGTAGGTGGAAGCTGCAGGCTCTTGGATGAGGCCAAACAGGGTAATGGGGTGGAGCCCAAACTAGCAAGATTAAACTGAAGTCTTCAGGCCAGATCTCCTGAGACACAGCTAAGTCCAGCAGTGGATCTGCTGCAGCCAGCCACGCCACCGACGTTGGACCGCAGTAGAAACTGAAGTCGCCATCCCTGTGTGAGTCCCTCACACCATGCAGCTTCTGTGAAGGGACACAAGGCTCATTCGCTTCGTGCCTGAATTTGGTCACCTGCAGTCAGGAGTCACCTGACCAAAATTATGTGGAAGGTCCTTGCCTATGTGACTTTTAAGGATTAGCATTAAGTAGCATGACTGCCTGTTAAAGGAACTGTCTGTCACAAGGACTTACCCATGTCAAATAACTGCAGCAGGAAGACATAACTGGAGTTCTAGCAAAACCTGAACTTGAGTGCCACAGACGCTAAAACATGTCACCTGTGTCCCTGTGTCCACTGCGTCCGCAGGGGTGGATTGGCAGGAGCCCTGTACCTCCACCAGACAGGAAGAGGCAAAGTGGGACTTGGGGTGCAGACAGGAAGAAGCACAAATGTGGAGGAGGTCAGGAAGGAAGCAGGAGGAGGCTAGAGAGTTGCCGGGATCAGAGGAAGAGCCAGTGAGGGCTGTGAGCCTCGCTGCAGCTCAGGGCAGTGGAGAGGAAAGCAAATACATGCACCAGGCTGCGGAGAAGCATGGGAGGTAGGTGGACTTGATCCTGAATGATGTTCTGAGGGGAAAAAAATTATCCACACTGACATCATCACATGCATAAGTTTTTTTATGAGTACAGATTTTTCGACACTAGAATGTGGAATATTGTCCTCACAGATAGCTGAGGCCAAGCTTGGCTGTGACGTGATGGACATGAGCTTAGATACGAGAAGTGCTCTGGAGCTCTACCATAGCGTCCTGGTGGTTAGAGGCATGAACTGGACTTATAAAACAGGATACCAGTTCTGGAGTAAGAGAATTGATTTGGCAGCCAAATTCACCACCTATGAGTTCTGCTTGACCGTGCAGACTGTTAGATCTCACTGAAGTCCCCCAAAATACTTTGTCATGGATGACAAAATAAGTCACTGATGGTCACATGCCCTCTGGAAAGCAGACCTTTGAGAGTGGCTTCGTCACACATATGTGCAGCCAGCATGGTGGAAATGCTCCAGAAAGCCCTGGAAGTGGCTGCTCCAAGCCACCCTCTTGGGAACCGAGCAAACAAAGACTCTCGGTGCTGCCTGGTGGCAAAATTCCAAAACGACGAGAGAGCAAATGGGAATCAGGAGGACTTACCTGTGCGCCTTGACTCAGTTGGATTCCTGCAGCTGAACAAAAGAAAAGCCCGGTTTCTATACCTTTAATGAAGGGGGAGGGGCCTTTTAGTGACGTGGTACTTTCACCAAGACAGAACAAGGGCAGATAGTTCAGTAATTCAGCCTTGGAGGAAGATGATGCCAGATGAATCATGTGGGAACAGAGTATCATCACCTTTGTATACTGCACATCCTTGTTTATACAGCATCTAGTTCTCCAGGGCTTACAAAACTTCATCTACAAGAATATGACCACTTTATCAGTACCAGGGGCAGGTCAGGAGTTACGGAAAGGGGCAGGATGGCAGAACCTGAGTGGGGAGCTGCTTGCCTGCTTTAAGCTAGGAGAATTTCCTTTTAGGTTTTCTTTTAAGCTAATACAAAAGAACTAGAGAGTGTCTAAAGTGACTAGCAGCAACGTTTTGAAAAACAAGCCAAAATGAAGTTATATTCATAGCTGAAAACTTTCATCTGGTAGCTCAGGGGTCCCTAAACCCCAGGCCACAAACCACGTAGAACCGGTGCTGGGCTGTGGCCTGGTGGAAGCAGGCTGTGCAGCAGGACACGAGTGGTGGGGCGCTGTTCATTCGCCTAAGCTCCATCACCTGTCAGATTAGATCGAGCGTGTTAGATTCTCATAAGGTCACAAGCGACGCGGTGACTGTATGTGAGGTTTCTAGGTTGCATGTTCCTTATGAGAGTCCAATATAATAATAGAAACATAGTGCACAGTGTAATAATAAAAGAAAGTTGGCAGTAAATATAATGCCCTCGGATCATCCGAAGCCATCCGTCTCCTCAAGTCCATCCGTGGAAAAACCGCCTTCAGTGAAACTGTCACATGACACAGACATCTGAATTTCTGCCAAAGATTATGTTCTCCAAAAGCTCTTATAGGTGTTGCTATCATTTGATTACCAACTCATTCCAGCCACCAGAAGAAAAAGGAATTGAGGTAGACTTTATCTGCTGTCATAAAGTACATCTTCGCAAAATTAGGATTGGAGCCAGTGTTCTTTGACCATAATGGAATGAAGCCAAAAATCTCTGAGTATTTGATGATTAACACATTTGTAAATAATCCATAGGTCACATAGGAATTTCCAAGTGAAATAAAAAAATATATTAGCTGGCCCAAAATGAATATACAACAGCCAGGCCTGGTGGCACACCATATCCCCTGCAGTGGGAGGGAGAGATCAAGTCTGACACAGCCTGGGTGACATGAGTAGCCCACCACAAGACAACACTCAGTCTCAAAACAGACAAACCAAAAAAATATATACAACTTATGAGTTTTGTGGGTCCAGTTTTAAAAAGCAGAGCTTGAGGGTAAATTTATATTAGTAAATGCTAACACTCAAAAATAAGAAAAGTCTCAAATTGATTGCCTCATCTCCAACAATGAATTTGTATTCAAAATATATAAAGAATTCTTGTAACTGAAGACAGATGATTGATTAAATTCAGTCCACAAAAGACTTCAACAGCCAATTTGCCCCCACAAAATCCAGACAAGTAAAACTATAAGCACCATTGGCCATCACTGTGAATGAAAACCACAAGCAAGTTAAGCATAGTGGTGCATACCTATCATCCCAGGACTTGGGAGGCCGAGGCAGGAGGATTGCTATGATTTTAAGGACAGCATAGACTATAAAATGAGTTCAGCATGAACTACACAATGAGCCTCTGTCTCAAATGAAACAAAGCAAAACCACAGTGAGAGCCACTAGATGCCCATAGAGTGAAAAACCACGAGTGCTGGGCAAGAATACGGGCGATCAGAACTTCCATAAACTGCCATATGAAGCACCAAAGAAGTTATCGATGTCAAGTAGATGAGCGGCGAGCAGGCAAGTGGATTGACTGATAGAGGCAAAGAGAGTCGGGGTGGGGAGGGGGCTGTTCCTATCCTGACTGTGGCGGAGGTCACACTAGTCTCTGCACCTGAGGAAGTCACAGCATCATACACCAAAAATTGGCTTCACTGTGAGATGACTTCTAAACTGAATTGTAAAAAGGCCCTGCTTCTATTTTTAGGCCTGCCAAAGCAAAGCACACAAACTGTCACTTAAGACAGCAGGGATTTATTCTGTCACGATCTGAAGACAACTCAAGCATAGGTGGCAATGGCTCCCTCTGAAGGCCCCGAGGATTCCAAGCTCCTCTCCTCCACTCAGGTGGTGCCGGCGCTCACTAGCTCACAGCTGCCGCCTCCCTGCGGCCTCCTCTCTGCCCCTCCCAGGACTTGGCGTCCTCAGGGCTCAGGGTGACTCCTGTGAGCTCAAGTGGACCCTAACCTCAGTCGCATCTGCAAGACTACTTCTCACCACGGCTGTTCTAGGGTTATTTGGTCTGCACCTGAGGAAGTGCGCCCTGGGGCATGGCTGCCAAGAGCGAAAAGTAAAGCCAAGACTCCAGCATTCTTTTTTTTTTTTTTTTTTAATTGAAATCTTTATTGGTACATTACATATATACATCATGATTGCATTCAACAATGAGAATTTGTACCAGTATATGACACAACTTAATTCTCATTTTTCCCCAAAACCCTGCCCGCCCTCCCACCCCCACCCCCATGTACATAAACTTTGTTTCCATTCTTTTTGTTATAATCTCATTATT